>PNEQ01042753.1:99382-152796 GCA_003012365.1 Medauroidea extradentata | reverse complement strand
GTGCTGCCTCTCACACTCTGTGCTGCCTCTCACACTCTGTGCTGCCTCTCACATTCTGTGCTGCCTCTCACATTCTGTGCTGCCTCTCACACTCTGTGCTGCCTCTCACACTCTGTGCTGCCTCTCACACTCTGTGCTGCCTCTCACACTTCGTGCTGCCTCTCATACCCTGTGCTTTCTCTCATAATATCTGTTTCCTGTCACACTTATTGATTTATAGTATTAATTCCTTAGACATCATAACTGAATTTTAAAAAAAAGTTCTAAAAATAAATATTTTTGTGGGGATATTTAGACACGTTGGAATGTAATTAGTGGTTTGCGTTTGTCATAGCCATAAAATTTCAAAATATACTTAATATTACCAAATATACTTTTCAAATGAAATATCTTAATTGCGATAAACAGTAGTTTAATTGATATAAAATAAGGGTGAAGAATTAACGAGCAGAATATCTGGGAATTAAACCTATGTGCACGACCTAATGCCACCTTTCCTCTTAAATTTTAGCAGCAATACTCGTATTGGTATTACTATATAAAAAGAAAGAATGTCATGACTAGAGTAACAATTTTCAAACCAAAGTTCTGACGGTATAATCGCATCAATTAAAAGAGACTATGTGGGTATTGTGAAAAAGATAGTAATTACTTTAGTGCCTAAGTCTTAAAGTTTATTTCTCAGCCACTGAGCGGCAAATTTACGAGATGTTAATATTGTAGCCAGCTTTTTTAAGTTCAACAGGGGATTGTTGTCTTGACGTCTGGTCTCACACGTTTATTAGTCGAGGGCGGAACCACTCAAAATTAATAAATTTAATAGTTTTGGGACATTTTGTTTTATATCATTGCCAACTCTTGACTACTGTGCCTCTCTCTTCACACGGATCTAATTATGATGTACAGCTTTTTATTATCTTGTATAGCGACATCCTCACTTAGCCCTACGTCGAAGCTGCCACCTTGAAGTTAGAAAATATATTATAACAAATATATCTACCCAGTTGCACAAACATATTTTTGGTAATGATATAGACATATGTTAAAATAGCTACAGTAAACCTTGTAACGTATACCTATGTTAATTTCGTTGATTACAAGTTAGGTGTAGAGATTTTGGTCAGCACTTAACATTTAGGTCTTAAGATATTTTGGTAAATATTTCAACGCTAAAAGCATTAATCTAAAACTGTAGGTTTCTTGAAGCCAATTTGCGAAAAGTAAACAATAGAAGTCCTAGACAATAGTTTTAGCCAACGTTTTAAACACAATTGTTTCCAGTGTTACGAACTTCTGAGGCACAATCTCTGACGCCGGAACCTCGTGCATTTAACTGCGGCGCAAGAGATCACGCGTAACGAATTAGTAATTCTGGATAAGTATCTACTCATAAAGTTGGCAAACACCATTATCTAGGATTGTCATTGAATATTTTATCCATATTGGCTTCGAGAAAAGCGTAGAAATAAATTGATGTTTTCAGCGTTTGTTTATCTACGACGCACTCTTAAGAGTTGGTAAGGGGTGACATGAGGTGAATATGGAGCAGCGCCGTAATGCGGGCAGGGAAAACGGGAGATCCCCGTGAAAACCTACCAATCAGCGGCACGATTTCCAAATGCGAAAATCCAGGGACTAACCCCCGCCGGGATTGATTACGAGAAGCTATTGCTTAAGTTTTGATCTGTTTGAAAACTAGACCTTATATCAACTGTACTATTGTTATTTAAACACTATGACTTAGCATTATGGTAATCGTATTGCTGCAATATAAAATTTTATATGTAATGTAACTGTAATATTGTGTTTGTACAAACATTGCAAAATTGTATGGGTAATTTTTTTTATTTTTAATGTAACCTTTTGTATAAAGACTAGGTTGATTTTTATACCAGGATTTTAGAAAATTATTTCAAATGCAATTGACAAAGTCGCTGATAGAATAGGCCTTTGCTTTCCAAGGAAGCCACACCAACACTAATTAATCTGACTGACATTACCAGAGCGGGAAAACTATCACTAAAAATACTTGAAAAAATAAATTCAAGCATGTTACAATACACCATTTATTATTTTGCCACAATAGCTAGCAGCAAGTGAACACGAGAGCGCATCTAGAGGTAATTTTAATCTGGACAGTAGTCATCCATAGTTCCATGAGAGATGACATAGAATGAAGCGACGGTATGCAAGGACAGAGGAAACGGAAGTGTTCTAAGAAATCCTACCGGCCAATGGCAACGTCGACTATGTTTTCTACGTGCTAAAAACCCAGGAATGACCTTATTGTGTAACGAACTAGGATCGTCGTGGTGAGAGGCGAGTGTTCTAAACTCTACACCACCACGGTACAGTAAGAATGTTTATGTGTAATATGATAGGAGGACTCCTGCTGCATGCTCTGTGGTTGGATGTTTTTTACTGCCATTTGTTTATTTATGGGTTCTACCAGCAAATCACAGACGTGTGGTGTGGCAGTAAAACTTTTGTTTTTATTGTAGGGTGTTTGACGTACCAGGATCCTGACACACCTACCAGTTTTCAGGGTGCTGTACCATGTACCAGAATATTTTCGTCCTGGTATGCGAAAGTACCAGGATTTCAGAATTGTGCATCAATTGTATCTAAATGTAAAATTAAATAGTATTTTCAGCAGAACCTTTCTACACTAATTATTTTTGTACGACACAAATTCTGAATTGTGAGCATGAATCTGCGCATATAGTTATTACAGGTTATTGCATCATCCAAGCTTTGCCTAAGGTGCGAATTTTGCCCGTTGAGTGTTGGCAACACTTACTTGCATTATCTTTAGCTAACATCTGCTGTAGACGTGAACCTCTGATATTTTGTTAACTAGCAGTATTCATTAAACATTTTCAATATATTTTTTCGTCTTAAAATACTTAAGACATGTTTTACTAATTAATACATGTTTCATGCCTGTAAGTACTTGGGAATTTTTTTTACCACGTACCAGGTTTTCGTTTAAAGTACCAGCTTTTGTGTGGTGTCAATACCAGGATTTTGGAGTTACCATCTAACATCCTTGTAATTGGCACAATCAATAAGTGACGCCTATTGCACAAAGACGTGCTCACAATACCCGTGAAGCTAAGCAGCAGATGTGTACGTAAGGCATTGCAATTATGTGCAAGTATATTTACCATGACCTTGGGCCAATATCTACTGTCAGTCTTGGTGCGTAGCGGTTGTGGTGCCACATGCCACTGTTGGAATATACAACAAAGGACAAAGCATATTCAACGTGACGGGCATGAGTTGCTTGTACTTTAGGAGCAGAATGTCGCATATAATGAAGGAACAATGGCTAGAGACCTGAAAAATTGGCGTTTTCTTTTAGGCGCACTCTAGAATTCCAGCTACTAGAGCTGTGTATCACGTTCACAATAGGCCGTTGACTTACTCGACACTTCCTGGAAGAAGCTGAGCCAATAATAAAACTGTAACTGAACACAGGCCCATTTGACTGTCAGCGAGCAGCTAATAAACAGCTGCCATCAGATTCAGTTCACAAATATTCTTGGAAGCTAGCCTACTGGTCAGTGAACTCGCAAATTTGTCCTGTCTCTAACAATGGCTCACTACCGGACAGTGTCTACGTCAATGTCTTCTGATTGGCGCAGTCAAACGAGGAACATTTTCTCCTAAACACACGCGGTTAAAGGAAAACGGTAGATTTACACGGTTATAGCAACCTAGTCTACGTGAAAACATTAAAAAAAAAAAAAAAAAAGTGTCGCTATCTTGAATAGAATGGCACCAACCACAAAGGAGGGTTTATAAGCCTTGGTTTACACAAACACTTAAGTTCGACGTAACTTAAAAAATGTATTTTAGTCATAGTTGGAGGTTATGTCAGATTTGTGTATGCATTTGTATCTGATCCACCTGATAACGACTTACAAACTGCTGTCGACAATACTTGATGTCTTGCTCCTTGCCCTCTCACTAGTGTTGACCTCGCCTTCCAGAAGACTCTTACCTAGAGATTGTGAATGGGACATTCATCGTCCGATTATGTAGTTGATAGCTTTACGTCGACATTGAGGTCATTAAATGTAATACATTGGCTCGTACATGGGTTGTTGTAAGACAAGTAGGGTTGCAGTTGTTGGTAACTGTACGTTGTTGTGTGCTAGTTGTCGTTACAACCACGGACACGCTGGTCTGTAAGTAGTTGTCTCACAGCAGTGGTCATTGTTGTACATCAGGAGTGTACAGTTGCGACAATATCCAGCCCTGCCTGGCAACAAGCCACGTGCTACGACCAGATATAAGAGAAAGTACAGATGAAGCATTAGCAGCCGAAACTGAAGTCAAGCTGACTTTGTTTATTCAGGTTGCAATATGGCTGAGTGCAATCAGCTGTTCCTGTATATGTATTGGGAAACGAGGTTATGGTTGACCTCGCATTATACTCGTTGCTGTGGTAATAAACAAAATTTTTCAGGTTCCAATATGGCGGATGGAGTCCTCCTCCTTCCGTCTCAAGGCTTCATACCCCTCGCCGCAGAACATACCTTATGCTCTATCTGTAAGTTTCTCTAATCTCTGACTACGACTATATGAGCTGACTGAGGAGGAGCGTGAAGGCTTGTTGTCTCACCTCGTGGTCGGAGTTAGAGGTTGCAGAGATCAATACCTCGTCGTCTCTATCCTCGGTGTTGTCCAGGCTTGTACGCTGTATCTCTGTCTCCGGGTTAGTTCCTAGTCCTCCGTCTGAAGACATCACAATCACTCTCAACAAACAGCTTTTGTTTCCTACATAGAAGAAACAAGTAGCAACAGGAGCGACGTGACGTGGTTCTTGTATCCTACTCGTTTGTTTTCTCTTTGAAAATGTGCTATCTGTCGCCGACTCGGTGTCAACAAATACGCTAGATACAATACAGCCAGCAGCCAGTTAATAACAAGGAAAATATTGCGGGATAACTTAGCAGCACGATGTGTAAGTATTACATATTATCTTAGCAGTCATTTTAAAAATATATATTTTGTTTTCTGCCAGTATGCATGTTCTAATATTTATGTAGGCCTATGTTTTTTTTTCTCGTATACTAGCGGTTTTATTCCCTTCATTGTACTTTTTGCACTTTATTATTTATTTTATTCATCATCCATAGTAACACTGCATAGTGTTGTTGGATTTGTCAATGTTTCATACATAATATACACATACATATAGGACTACTTAACAATTCAATATATAATATACACACACATATCTCACAATCCAATCTCTGTATTAAAGGTCAATTGGTAGCTAAAATACATATTAGAATTAGTCTCCTTGCATAGGTTGGCCATGGAAAATAGAAATAGTTCTTCACAGAGAAAATAACATTTTTGACAACACACTTATGAAATACACAGTAAACTGAAACAGGCACAGAATAAGTAGTTTTATTTCGTCTGTTATACCAGATAGATGGTGCATTTTACGAGATGCTTACATCAGAGCTTACGATATACATGTATTCTAACATATTGATTCATTTATTATGCGGTCGCATAGGACAGCAACCAACCAGATCAACCGATTTACTGAATGTCCACCATGTTGGTTTAACCTCCAAAATACACGAAAATAAAACAAAGCGGGACTTTAGTGCTAAAACTGTGTTTCTATATTATAAATAATGTTTTACAGTGTGCAGTTTATTGGGGTTTTGTTTCTATACAATATATTATCTCCAAATACGAATCCACTTAAAGAATGTTCAAATGGCCTTCGGTCATATTACATATGGCAACATAGCTTCAAATTCGTTGAATAAATGTCATTGGCTAATCATTAGAGCAATGATTCTTTTGCACAAGGTGACTGGTCGTGACAAGATTCTACTCAGGGACCAATATTTTCGTGAAAACATTTTTGTACTAACATTATTCAACTCGTTACTAGAGAAGAGGGTTTACCACGGGAAAACTTGACTGTTTGCTGGGTTTCAACGCACGTTCAGCTAATGAAAACATTACTGGCTTTAGCTTGTACGTAGAGCTGTTGCCCTATTTGACTAAGCCAATAAGAATCCCACTATTGTTGTATGTGATGCCTATTATTGGTCCGCTACGTTGTGTCAAAAGTATATCACCAAATCATACATGTCATAAGAAACTACCGCGTGTTTCCAAGAGTATGTTGGTACAAAAAAAATTCGCGGTGTACCATCATTATAAACAGGACGTTTGAGTGAAAATATTTTTGCTCCACTTTGTTTCAGTTCCTTATGTGCACACCTGCAGCTCAACTTCATGATTATTGACAAGAGTATCTTGTGCAGAGCCGTTATTCATTTGACTGTGCCAATAAGTAAATGGATAACTGTGACACAACACGTCTGTGATTTGCGGGTTTAACCTCCAGACGTTATACGTTAAGGCATCCAATCACTGACCACAAAGCAGGGCTGCAGTTCGCACGTAAGACACTGAAACAAAGTGATGCAAAATATTTTTCGCGAAGTTTCCTATGCCTAACCGTCATCTCTACGCATTACGTATTCACCTGAAACTTTGCTTCGTAGTTATTGGCAGCGTCACTTTGTTTAGAGGCACAGACTAGATAGAAATACAGATGCGAAATGATGTGGCAACTTATCAGATACGGGCGAACTTCGTCGCTCGTTGGCCGACCAAGACTGTTGACACCACCAGCCGCGTATTTGTTTGACTCCTGCATGTTACGACAAGTTTCCTATTGGCCTGACCGCCGGTTAGCAGGGCAATCACTTTATCCTCATTGGCTGTAGGCGTATCCGCCATGCTGCTGGCCGGCTATTTCACTTGTATCCCTAAATATTCTGTTGTAAGGCGTCACTTATTTGGCTGTGCCAATCAGAACAAAGGATTCTGCGACACCACAAACCCAAGATTAGCGAGGAGAACCCCAAATCGCGAATGTTACAAACATGATCTTTGACCATGAGGCAGAGCGGTTGGTGCGCACATAAGACAATTAAACAAAACGGCGCTAAATACTTTTGCGGAAACTATCGGTCCGTTAATACGTCCTGTGCTTATGTTTTTAGTTATGGAGAAACCCTAACGCCAGACATGTTTGCGCTGAATGACAGTATTATATATCACAAAAGCACGAATCATTCACGCAGCAGTGACTGTGTGTTGTTGTGGGGAGGGTATATAGGGGGGGATGTCAGCGGTCATGAAGCCTGCCACGCGGCTAGCCTCTCATCTCGGCTGGACTGGCGCGAACAATGACCTCCTGAGGTCGCCGCGGAAACAAACCAACAATACGCTCGCCGGTTACAACCACTCAGGTCCACCAAGTGTCCTTCAGCCTACACCCGCGCTCCTTTCTTCCCTTGACAAGCTCTGATTGGCGTGTTTGTGACCGCAAACAGCGCGGGCTCCCTCGAGTGGCTGAAGCGAGTCTCTGTGAAGCTAGCGACCTTCCTGTATGATTCGTACCAGCACACGTGACCACTCTTGCATCCAACACTCCACCACAACTGATTCATCCCGGTGTCTCTCCATTTGACTGGATCACTGATGTAGTCTACCTCAGAGCCAGTGCGTGAGAGATATTGGTCAGCGCTAACAAGGGCGGATCTAGAGGGTAAGGGGGGGGGGGGCAGATTGTCCCGGAACTAGGGTTAAAGGGGACGCTGGCCGGGTTAGATGGGGCGCGAGCGGTGCAGAACATTTTTACTTGGGAATGAAATATAAGTGAATGTAAAAAGATACAGTTTCTAGATTTCATTTTTGAAAATTTACTAACCTTCAACACCATATACAGTATATATAATTAGAATGCACAAAACACTGCTAATGGTAGCTAGTTAGTACAGGTTTGATGTATTTATATTAAAATTTTGTACCGTTATATACGCGAGCGCAAAACAACTTACGCGTGATACTCTTATGTTTATCACTGTTGGGTTACCGCCGTTGGGTTGAATTCTTGCCCTAGGCGAAGGTAAACGTAGATCCGTCCCTGAGCGCGTAACAGCAAGGTCTTCAGCGTTCTTGGGGGATGACATGAGGTATGCATGGAGCAGAGCTGGAAAAATGAGGCTGGGGAAACGGGATGTCCCCGATAAAACACACCAACCAAAGGAATCGTCCGGGTACGATTCTCACATGTGAAAATCCGGGGTCGAACCCACGGGGAATCGGACCCAGACCACCTTGGTGGGAAGCTAGTGCTCTGGCCACCAGTGGCGGCTCGTGGGTTGTTGCCAGGTGGGGCTGCAGTTGCCAAGAGCTGTACAGGGTTGTGCGCTGGTTGACTCTACAGCCAGTGACACGCTGATGTGCAGGTGCCCCTTACTACTGAGAGCCCCACCTGGCAACAACCCACGAGCCGCCACTGCTATCCACGATACCACCGCGACTCTTCAGCCAGTGATTGTTTGTTTAACGTCTTACATGCACATCTGCAGCTGTGCTTCATGGTTATTGGCAGCGTGTATTAGGGCAGAGGCATCTCTCAGTTGACTGAGCCAGTCAGATCAAGGTTTCTGCGAAACTCACGTATGTAAGTTGCGGGTAGATCTCCCGAGACCAGGACTTCTTGAGAGTTAAAACATCCAATCACTGCCCTCGAAGAAGAGATACAGGTGTGCACATAATGCACTGAAACAAACTGATTCTGAAATCGTGTCACCTAAACCACTGGTTCTGTCGACCCCACGAAAGAATGCACTTATGTTTACAATTAGCAAATGTCTCTTCAGAAACAAACGTTAATATGCTTACTATCGTAGAAAAAAATATTTACATGCTGAATAATTAATGAAGACAAACACATTTTGCTTTGCTAACTTAGTAGGAAGCAAATGTCAGCTCACAGCAGACCACAAACAACTACTCCAGCGGAGCTTCATAAGAATGATTTACACTCGCTCATGAGATAGAATGTAACAACACTGGGCTTCAGAGATTCTCATGTAAACAAATAAACCGAGCTACAATACTGTCAGCTATTGTCCAGCCATATAACATGTCGAACTCTACAGTTTTTTTTTTTGGAAAACAGGACGCTGTAGCGAAATGTTCTCGTGATATTCTAATGTGTCTATGTACTGTATGTCTCGCGATATTCTAATGTTTGTAATGTCTGTACGTTGCGCGATATTCTAATGTTTCTAACTACTGTATGTCGCGCGGAAACACATAATGACTTCGACACAAAACAACTATCAGTGAAGTGTAGCTGCTGAAAACCGGAACATGCTACGAATTAATCTAAGAATCAGGGGGAAATGGTCAGGGATTTGGGGAGGGAGAGGCGGCATGGAGATAGGTATTTTATCTGTCTACACCGTAATTTTCGTGTTTTCATGCCATAATAAGATATTTCATTTCCCTTAAACTATAAACCACGTAGGCATATACCCCTGGGCACTTATATATTTTGGCTGATCACATCCCGAACATAAGAGATAGACAAGCTGTATTATTGTGGACATTGCAATGGCGTATGTCCACAATAATGTAGCTTGTCATTCTGTCCCATTGCGTGAAACATTCAAAGACATTATAAGAGATAGACATGGACGCACTTTGAAACAATGTAATGTTCTCCACCTTTGTTAAGAAACCTTCCACGACGCTTGCTAAGCACAGCCTAGACTCGAAACACATGTAGATTACTGCTACGTTTGTGATGCGCTCTTGAGAACTGTGAACCAATTAGAAAGTTACGCTGAATGGCAGGAGTGTATCACGCTAATCACCAGCGCACCAGCCATTTGAAGAGATCGAGAAAAGTTTAATTTGCACATTTTGCTGCTCAAGAAGTTTATTTCATGAACACATAGCCTGTTCGCAACATAATAATTTGAAAACACTGTAAAACTTTGTTTTTAAACAATGAGGACCTGAATTCGAAACCATGCTAACGCCAAAATTTAAGAAATAGCAATAAAAATAATATCTTGATTGTATGCATTTATATCTATCTTAAATGTTTTTCTTATCAAAATACAATAACTTTACTGTGGTTAGTAACATGTCAGACATAAATAAACACACACAATGAAAATATTATTTTTTCTAATTCTTACATTTTTGAGTTAGCATGATTTCGAATTCAGGTCTCCAATTTATCACACTGACATGTAGGGATGTTACGAAAGTAGGCGTGGTAAATTGTTTCCCATACATAGGGAATACGCGTTTTCTTTTACACGTACGCTAGAATTCCAGCAACTATATAAGTTCGTGTCACATTCGCAATAATGGGTGGGTTAGTTGCCAAGTGGTGTAAGTCCAAAATGCAAATATTTCAGGAGAGAGAATTTAAAGTGTGTATCTGTGTTAAAATTCAGGGACTATGTTATTTAATATGTAATTCAATGGAAAAATGTAGTGGACTAGGACGCACACCATTTGGTAAGTATGTAGACCTCACTGCAGGCTATTCTGTAGTGGTACAAGTCCATTTTCGTTATTTTGTGACTTACACCACTTGGCAACTAACCCACCCAGCCCTTGACTTATTTGAAATCCTCTGGAAGTCTATGAACCAATAATAAAAATATACCTTAACGTGCCCCATACCACTGTATCTGCGAGCAGCTAGTAAACTGATGTTGTTTGCTTGAGTACATAATAATTAGAGATGATGGTATATCGCATAAATGTTTATAGAGCCAACATAACCTTGAAAACACTGTACTTTCTTCCTACATGTATATGATACGTAGAGGCACGATTATTTCGCATATTGATTCTAGGTCAGGTTGATTGTTAATAATTAGAGACCTGTTTTCTCTTAGGCGCAAGCTAGAATCCCAGCAACTATAGGTCTGTATCACGTTCACAATTGGTCGTTGACTTACTCGACACTTCCTGGAAGTAGCTGAGCCAATAATAAAACTATAATGGAATACAGGCGCGTTTCACATTGTCAGCGAGCATCTAATAAACAGCTGCTGTCTGCACGATTTTACAAATATTCTTGTAAGCTAACCTGCAGGTCAGTGAACCAGCGAATTTTTCCGGCCTCTATTAATAATGTATACTTCACTCCTCCGTCTGTTATTAGAAGAGAGCGGTTTTAACACTTATTTGGCGACTGCAAGCCAGTTATAAATCAGGAAACAAGTCGTGGGGATATCACGTGCTACACGTTTGTACTGTTAGAAGCCAGTGGATAATCAGTCTAGGCTGTTGTTAGATGAATACGCGGAATACTCGTGCTTCTAATGATACGATAAACACTTGTGACACAACGTAGCTGTCTGTAGACCAATAAGAGGCGTCAAATATTACATTATCGGGATTCTTATTGGTTCAGTCAATTAGGGTAACAGCTCCAAATAGAAGCTAAAGCCAGCAATCTTCTGTTAAGCTGAGCGCCTGTTGAAACTCAGCAAACTGTCAAGTTTTCCCGCGATAAACCATCCTCTCCAATTATTATTCTTGGAAGCTAGCCTACAGGTTAGTGAACCCGCGATTTATTCCGTATATCAGTGGTAACGTTACTATATTGCATTGAAATATATACTGACGTTACCAATCTTATATAATTACAATGCTGACCAGTTGTTATGTTTACTAGATGAAGCAAGGTAAGTGTCGCAAACTAATGTATGTGTTAAAAACCTCCAACACGACTTAGGAAGTGTTTCTACAGTGAACGTAACAACTAGAACCACATGTGAGGGAGCTACAGACGTAGGAGCCCTGCTATATAACCTTACTGATCAGCAAGACATGTACGCAGGGAACCCATGTTTTCAGGGGAAATTGTCAGGAACTATATCATAACAACTATGTGAACATCACCACCACTGGTCTGGCCGTGCACAATAAAAATTCTTCCTAAATAGTATTGAAAGAATTTAACACATACAGAATATTAGACACCTGCCACACTTCTGCTTGCAAATACAACATATGGCCAGTATGCTGGAGTTGCTCAGTCTGCACATGGGCCTGAAGTCGGCAACACATACCAGTTCAAACATAGCATCTGTTGTCGTCTTGAGAAGCCTACTATTTTCCGTCTGTGTTATGTCTTGCGTGTGTTCACATCCATTCGTGTCTCTCGTTGAGCCGATTTTACAATTGTGTGACACTGCGACAGCGACAGTGTGCCAAAACTGGCTAACCAACCAGAGGAGAGCAAGCAGACGACAGCGATGCGAAGGGCTGCGATAGGACGTGTTCTATCGCAGCTGCGAAATTTGATTTGTATGCGAACAGGAAGAAGAAGAAGAATACAACAATGTTTGTAAACAAGCGAGACGCGAAGGTGAGCTCACTCTAAATCTGAATTAGTGAATATTCACTGATTCACGCTGATGGATGGAGCAGTTTCAACAATTTGAATCTGTGACAATAGTCACTATTTAATTAGTGAATGTTCACTGATTTCCTTTAAGAGTGCCATTATCTCACAAGTGAATCAGTGGATATTCACAGTTTTTCTCAGTTGTTTTCAAAGAACAGTTTTCACTTATTGAATCAGTGAAAAATTACTGGAAAATCAGTGGACATTCACTAATTAATTCGTGGAATGTTGGCACTCTTTATCGGAATCAGAGAATAGTCACTGATTTCACAGTGGTTTATCACTAATTCGATTTGTTGAAATTGCTCCATCCATCGGCGTGAATCAGTGAATATTCACTAATTCAGATTTAGAGTGAGCATTTAATAATATAGTACGTTATTTTACCAGTCAAATAAATTTAACATACGACCTAAACACACGTAACCAACATATTAACTTGGTGTGTGTGCAGAAGAGCTGTTCATTGAAGAAGTTCGGAATCGGGAATATCTTTATAATAACTCAGGGAGAGGAAAACACATTTAGCATAACTAAACAAATTATGAAGGCGCGCATATTCAAATCGGCAATCGGGATTCACTTGTTCATTTTCGTTTCATACTTTTTCTGACGAAAGATGGCACTAAAAGCAACTAAACTCATCGTCGCGGGAGCGTTATTGTAAAAACGGCTTTATTTGTGTTGTCTTCGTCGTTCATCCGTTTGGTGCCTTTTTCACACACCCCGTTCTTGTTGGTTTATATTACTTTTTCGTCTCTCTTTTGTTGTTTTTTGTGTCGTCTTACTCCAGTCGATTATATTCCGCTTAGGAATTGATTTTGTGTTGCTTATATCCGTTCTTGTCCTTGGGTCGTCTTCTGGGATATGACTTAATTCCTTTCAGGAATTATCTGTATATTTTATGCCTGTTGATTACAGCTTACTGGCTTTTATTCCTTTGGTTTTGTTTTACTGTGGGTTTTTCTGCAAAACGGCAACATTCGCCTGCAATGGCATGTGTCCAAAAAACTGTTCTGTTCATAATACGAACCCATTACAAGAACCGTTCAAAGAACGATATATAAGATAGAAAATTTGCGCGGACGTTGGCAGCAATCTCGTACAGAGCTAGCGAGGTGTATGTTAGTGGAGATAGTATGATGCACACAAGTGCACTAGGGTTAGAAAGCGGGCGCTGTAAGGAGTGGAGTGTTCCCACAGTGAGAGGCAGTACTTCACACAGGGCTACAAGTGGCAGGATAGGAACGTGGGAATATAGGCACTGCAGTAGCTACAAGGGTGAGAGACATGAGAGCAGGCTCCATGACGCCAGGGGGAGATGTACAATAAGGGTGGCGCGTGGCGTCTACAACCCTACACACACACACACACACACACACACACACACAGTCCTTGTATACTACCTACACTAAATATACCCCTTCAACTTACTACACCAACACAGACACAATAATATAAATAATAATAATAAACTGGTTTCATGAAATAGAGGAAGACCTAAGACAAGCTGTTCTCAACAGGGAAATATTTGGAGAAAGAGGAAAACTCTGAAACAAAATCATGAATACAAAACTTAAATTAAATGAACCTAAGAAAACAGGAACAATGTTGACAGGACAAACGAAACAGGAGCACAGTAAAAAAAAAAAAAAAAAAAAAAAATGAAGATATTTTGGAAAGAGAAGAGGAAGACGTGAACACTGAGTTATGAGATGATCAAGTTCAAACACTGCTACTAAGGGCACAATGATTAATAATAATAGTAATTAATAATAATTCGTCTTTATTTTCACTATGGCAAAGTTAAGACATTGTCGCCTTATCTTACTCTTAATCACAAAACGAAGGAATAAATTACACTTAAAATCTAAAAGAAAACACTGACTGACTGACTTGACATACCAAACTGCAGCCGAAACCAGTGGACCTAGAATCGTGACATTTATTGTGTGGTTTCCCTTCAGGTCGTAGGCGAGCACTAAGAAGGAATTTTTTGAAATTCGACCTATAAGGGGATGAAATGTATTCTCTAAGAAACGTCGATAGAGATCGGACCCTACGGCCTATCATCGTGATTTTTACTTCAATAGCGCACACATGAAAATACATATTAGCCAATTTCAGGTTTCTTCAAAATTTAACATTTAAGGGGTGATAAGACCTTAAATGTGTTTCCGATTAACTATCGATCTCTATGGAATCTTTCGGGATATAGAGTTGGTTTTCGCTTCAAAAAGTTACTTTCGTAAATACCCAAAAAACAGTTTTAGGATTTTTAGTAATTCGACCACCAAGCAGGGGAAAAAGGGGGGTAATATATAAAACGAAACGTGTGTGTATATATATATATATATATATATATATATATATATATATATATATATATATATACACACACACACACATATATATATATATACACACACACACACATATATATATATATGCACACACACACACACACACACACATATATATATATATATATATATATATATATATAGGTCTATTACACACACGTATACGTACACGGCCACGTTAACTGTATGTAAATATACGTACATGTACACATATATAATATAAACACACACACACAGATATATATATACATACAAGGCCGTATTATATACGTATATACAGTATGTCCATAAACGGCAGCATAACAAGCATACCGCTTGAACCTGAGCTAAATTAGAGACGAAAATGTAAGTAGCAAAATACACGACGACGTTTTACGCACACAATGTGGCAACACTGCACGAAGAACGTCCCCTCTTGCGCTCTACGTCCAGGTATTATTACATGTATGTTAGGTCAAGAATACTTAGAATGGTGTTTGCATTGCTCGTGGTTTCAACCTGCGCGTATAATATGGTTGCCAGAACAGTAGGAGATAAGCAAGAACTCTATACACATCCTGTACACACATGCGTACACATACATAACGAGAGTTTTGGTAATTGCTAAATGGTGCAAGATGATTTTAAGGGTCGTTAATGACAATTTTATGAATATTATGAAAATATAATTGTTTCATAAAATTTTCTGCTTCTGTGATATGTCTTGTAAACCCCCCCCCCTCACTTTTTTTGCAGGAAACTTGGCGTGAAATATTTTTTGTTAACCCGTTCTACCCCTCTACTATGTTTTAAACCCCCCTCCAAGAATTATTATTATTTTAGCAGAAACATTCGTAGATGCACGCATAAAATTTGCCAACCTACGTAGCGCAGGCGGTTAGCAGGGGCGTAGCCAGGATTTCTATTCGAGAGGAGGAGGAGGAGGATATCAACTTGAGAATTTTCAAAACACAATAAAGGGACACCAGTCACACGTCATGAAGCGGGAGGGTCCTCCACCAGAACAATATTTGGTTTCAATGCGCCAAATACAACAATTTAAGCAGTTTTTGTACCTAAACTGTGAATATAACACAGCTAATAATTTTCTCTTCGAGCGGTTTAATATAATTTGGGGAGGGGGTATAAATCTCGATATCCCCCCCCCCTTTTCTGGATACGCCCCTGTCGGTTAGGTGACGTTCTACAGTGTGAGAGATTCTGCGCTCGAATCCTGGCACGGGCATGGACGTTGTGTTGTCCGGTCACTTCATATCTGCTCTTAATACCACGTTGTTAAAGGGCAATAAAACACTCTTACCTCACCCGTTGAAGCTGTACAGTTCTAACTGAGCCTGCTGTAGAGACAAACAGTGCTTCAAATAAATGACAGCTGTGGAGACGGTAATTTCACACTTTCAGTGACTGGCCAGATGGACTCCTCAGTCCTGTCTAAATTCTGTCTTCAGCTACTTGTTTACTTGATGCTGCTCCAATGAGCGGATAGTTGTACAATATGTGACACGGTAACTACGGGAGTAAGCGAGTGAGTGAGTCCTCACGGACGTTATTAATATACAGTGGCCCAATCGCGGGAGTAATTATTACTCACAGGGGTTCTAAATCTACCCTCCTTTCACATGAATTCGTGAGGGATGTGGGTCTCTAACAAAAAAAATCTTTACTGCTGTATACACGTTTGAGCTTATTTAACAGTCAACTTTCTCCAAGATGTTTCAGTGTATTTAAATATATGAACAAATATGGTGAGGTCAGTGGACTTAACGTCTCGTCGACAACCAGGTCATATATACGGTGACACAACTTGGTACAATGACAGCAGCTGGGAGAGGAATCGGTTATGGCCTTTGTTAAGGAACCAATCGAGCATTCACCTATATTTATTTCGAGAAACCATAGAAAATCGAAATATGAATAGCCGGAGCCGGGGATTGAACCAGGGTTCTCCCGAATGCGAGTCCGACATGTAGAGTCAAGAATTTTTCACAAAAAGAATTTTGCCCCACTTTGTTTCAGTGTCAAATCTGCAACTCTGCCTCATGATTAGGGCCACGATTTTGTCGCGAAAAGATTTTTTCCCCACTTTGTTTCAGTGACTCACGTGCACATCGGCAGTTTTGTTTCAAGGTTATTGGCAGCGTGTCTTTATTCAGACACGTTTCTCATTTTACTGCACCAATCAGAATAAGATTATTGTGAGTCTGTACGTCTATAATTTGCCAAGGCCAGTGAGAGTAAAATCATCCAGCCACAGACGATGTAGCAGAGCTGCAGGTGTGCACATGACGCATCGAAACCAAATGTTGCAAAAATCTTTTCGCCATAAAATCGTGGCTCTACTCATGATTATTAGCAACGAGTCTTAGTGAAGTGATGACTCTCATGTGACTGTTTCGTTTAGAATACGGTTACTGCGACACCACACGTCTCTGATTTGCTGGTACTATAGCCTTAAATCACGTCATAGTTGAAACATCCAATCACTGACCACGAAGCAGAACTGCATATGTGCACGTATGACACTGACACAAAATGGGGCAAGTTTCTTTTCGCAGAAACTTCATGGCTTTACCAACATGTTACCGTTGCGCTACCTCGCTCGGTCCTGCAGAAAAGACACAGACTAGACAGTAATACAGACGCGGAATGACGTGGCGGCTTATTTGATACGAGCGAACGTCACCGCTTATTGGCTGGCCGAGGTTGTTGATACCAGCCCCGTGTGTGTTTGGCTCTTGCTCAGGGGTGCCCACAAGGGGGATCTTTGCGCGAATTGCGCATTTAGAACTTTTGGGGTGGATTTTTTTTTTCAAGAATACAATGTTTAATCAAAAACGAAAAATGTTTCATGACTGTACAAGTGCTATATTGGTATCACCTGCAAAGTAGGCTAGTGTAAACCAGAGTAGTTGTATTTGTTTGCGGTTGTTTTCACGAAATGGCAGCCTAACTATCTCTCCAGTACCGAAGTGCAACTCGTAGTAAATTTGTTTTTTTTAGTTTTTAGGGTGGATTTTATTAGGGGTGGGGGATATGCACATTGGGTCTTGAGGGGATGGCCACCCCTGCTCTTGCTTGTTACAGCATATTTCCTATTGGCCTGGCTGCACGCTAGCAGGGCAGCCGCCTTTCTCTTATTGGCGGTAAGTGTTTCCGCCATTTTGCTGGCGTGTGTGGCTGAGTTTGCCGTCCTACCGGCAGTTTCACTTCTGTATTCCTAAGTATTCTGTGGCAAAGAGTTGGGGTTCGCTAAACCAGCGAGGTGTACCTAGCCCAGCCTGAGTGATTACTGTCAAGGCGGGGGCGCCTGACGTGACGTCACATCGGTCAACATGGCTGGATGGGGTTGACGGGAAGGAGGGGGGGGGGGATTTCTCGCGGGCCACTTTGCGCGATCCATTTTAATGCGACCTAATTACGCCGCTCATGAGCAAAACACGAACCCTCTCAATCATGCACGTGCCTGCGCTCCACGGGGCCTCTACCCGACATGAATTATTTCCTAACAGTGCTGCCAACATTAAATACTTGATGCGATAAATTATACCCCAGCCCCGCCGTGGTAGGCCCGGCCCACGCCGACAACAGCGCTGGGGCGGTGTTTAAAAAATGCATCGATTTAAAAAGCGCGCGCGACCATCATCTCACCTACTGCACTCTATTTTTACGGCGCATTTGTGTTCAGCCACGCGCAGGCGACCCCGTCCTAACTTTTTAAAATAAATCCATTTACATTTGGTTTTCCGCGTTTTAATTTATTTATGGTGTAAATCCAACGAGCTTTAGTTTTCGCTTCCGTGCCGAGAGTGCAATTTTTTTTTTTTTGCTTTAATTAAAACTGCCTCGCGCGCAATCGGGAAGAGGATTACGCCAGCCGGCCGCGTGGCATTTCACGCGAGTTAGCGAGCATCCAGTTGTGACGTCATAACTTACGTCACTGTTCGCTGCCTCAAACACTCCGCAGCTGAATCGGTGGATCCACTTAGTTACATTTATTTTTAATCAAAGCTAGTCATATATTTAGTTTCCAATAAGGCCACGTTGCACTGTTTTTGCTATTTTTTGCAGTGGTTATTTTTTTTAAGCTTAAACGGGAATAGATATACTGTGTAGGCTTAGTCGCCTGCAAGCGTATGCAACCGTTGTCTTTTTTGACCATCTCAGTGCGGCCCACATTGCTATACGATATTTCAGTCTATTTTTCAATACCGCGAAAACTACGAACAAAGTACGACTGAACACAGTCCTGGTGGAGAGGAATTATTATTCAGGACGAAGATATTTTTTTCACCCGACCTTGATTACACTAGCCACTT
The DNA here is from genome assembly GCA_003012365.1 of Medauroidea extradentata. Lineage (NCBI taxonomy): Eukaryota > Metazoa > Arthropoda > Insecta > Phasmatodea > Phasmatidae > Medauroidea > Medauroidea extradentata. Next base: position 133,828 of record PNEQ01042753.1, on the reverse strand, counting down.
TAAAATGATCTGTCAGCTGCTGACAGACATGTCACTTCAGACTGCAAGTATTGGGAGATTCCTTGCATAACATACGGTCAACAAAACACTAAAACTAACTAGACAAGTACACGACATATTTTTCACATTTTTAATTGAGTAGTATTATTCGCCTCTTCAGGTGAGGGATTTGGTTGTGGCAAGGGAAGCACATGACACACCAATAATTTTGAGAATAATTTGAAAGAATTCATAACCTCCCAATCAACTGTATTAACTTTCACAATATCTTGGACGGAAATTGATAATTACTCCCATATTATTTGGAAATTTTTGGATGATAAATAATAACTGAAACTTTCTTAACTTCCAAGAAATATAAGATCACAGAGAAGTAATTTGTTATCCAACAATACGAAAAGTTGTAAACTAGAGCATTAAATGTCAAAAAAAGTTAATACCTTCAGGAACGCGTGTAGCCGGGAAAATGCTATAAATTAAATATTGCCGTGCTCCATCCCCATGTATTTTATTTATATCTTCCCCTAACTATTCACTAAAGATTAAGGTAGACGGATTCTGCAAAAGTAATTATGTCACTGTAAAAAAAAAAAGGTAAATTTACTCTACATGTAATGGAAGCTAATTACCTCTAAAAGTGAGGGAAAATTACTCAACGCGTGTCAAGGAAAGTTACTCAACTGGTAATGTAATTTTTCATTACATATTGGCGCAGCCCTCTAGGACAATTTGACATAACGCGCGAGCGAAACTTCCGAGTGGTTTGTGTGGCGAATACACTACCTTGCGGAAATTTCCACACATATTCGGAAATCAGATTTTCCTCTCAAGGTTGGGGAATATTACCATACATATGATGAGTAACATTACTAACATTTTTTACTGTGTAATTACATGCTTAGGTTGTGCTGATTCGGACAGTGCAAATTAATTTCAAAGTCTCACTCACAATATTGGCGCCTAGTGAAATATTACATTACTTAGTATGATTTAGTAGGTATAGAAAATTGATTAAATAGTAGGAGTTATGGTACACATGTTGGTGACGTCTGGGAGAAACAGCGCATAATGTAGAACAGTTGATGTGACTTTCCAACAGCAATGCCAACACACGAGTACAGGTGGCAGAAACGCTACGTGTCTGATGGCGGCCAGATAGCATAGCTAGAGGTGATAATCCGAGATGATTGTGTATCGCGAAAATGTTTTGTGCCAACATACACTTGAAAACCCTGTGGTTAGTTGCACCACATATGATTGGGTGATATACGTCTGGCACAATACAGCTGTCTGCAGACCAACGACAGGCATCAAATATTACATTATCGAGATTCTTATTGGCTCAGTCAAATAGGGTATCAGCTCCACATACAAGCGAAAGCCCGAAATAATCTAATAATTAGGGACGGGAATTTTCGGTGAAAATATTTTTGCCCCACTTTATTTCAGTGGCTTACGTGCACACCTGCAGCTCAACTTTATGATTGTTGACAAGAGTTTTTTGAGCAGAGTTGTTATTCATTTGACTGTGCCAATCAGTGCACGGATAACTGTGACACAACACGTCTGTGATTTGCGGGTTTAACCTCCACACGCTGGGTGTTACGGCATCCAATCACTGACCACAAAGCCGAGATGCAGGTGCGCACGTAAGACACTGAAACAAAGTGCTGCAAAAATGTTTTCGCGAAATTTCCCGTCTCTACTATAAGCTCAACGTGCATTGAAACCCAACAAACAGTCAAATTTTTCCGCGATAAACCATCATCTTTATATTTCGCGTATTCATCTGGAAGCAGCTTAGACTCCTCAGTCCTATACACGCACCGGCCACAGTCGAATATTCATTGGCTTCTTAGCTTACAAGAAGATACCACGTGAGTTCACAACGATTTATTTCCTTATTCCTTGCTGGTTTGCAGTCGTCAAACGTGTATCAAAACTACTGTTGTCCGATCACTAGAGGTACGTCAATTTCGCGGATTCATCTGGCAGCAGCCTAGACTTGTCAGTCCTATACACCCACTGGCCACAATCGATTATATATTGGCTCATAACCGTACAAGCAGGTAACAAGCGATATCACTTCGCATTATTTACTTATTTACTACTGGCTTGCAGTAGTCAAACGCGTTTCGTAACAGCCGCCAGCAAGTCACAGACATGACAATGAAGTATACATAGTTGGCGTTCAACCTGACCTGGAATGTATCTGCGACATTTACGTACCTCTAGTGATGGTACATCATGGAAAAAATTTGTGTCAACATACTCTTGAAAGCACTGAAGTTACTTTCAAACTGTGTGATTGGGTGATTGCAGTGTAGCTGTCTGCAGACCTATGACAAGCATCAAATATTAGAATAGCGGGATTATTATCGCTTCAGTCAAAAAGGGTAACAGTTTCACATACAAGCGAAAGCCAGTAAACTTTTGACAAACTTGGCGTATGTAGGAATCCAGAAAACAGCTGCACAGCTGCAGCAACAGAGTATCTTTGTGAACTGACATGTGTCGTTTGACTGCGCCAGTTACAATATGGTTACTGTAATACCACATGTATGTTATTTACGGGTAGAACCTCAATACACATGAGTGTTTAAACATCCAATCACAGGCTACGTAGCAGAATACATATGTGCGCGTAAGGCACTGAAACTGTCAGGCAAAATACTTTCCGCGAAAATGTCGTATTTCTAATCACCATTAGTGGCGGTTAATTATGACAGGAAAATCGAACTGTCTGCTAGGCTTCAACGTAGTTGTATTCATTCCTGTCACGTTTCTGTCGTTACTGATGAGCCGCTATTTGACTGGGTAAGTGCTAACTCTGTGCACTACACTGAACGTCTGTGATTCGTCTGTGAACAGACAAACCGTACCAATTAACCGTTGTCCCATCATACAAGAGGCTACACGCTACAGTGGTTTGGAGAATACTCTGGCAGGTAAGATTGTCGCGATTTTCCACCATCTTGTAATCATTAGACATGATAGTTAATCGCGAAAATGTTTTTTGTCAACACACCCTTGAAAATTCTATAGTTTCTTGCAACACTTATGATTGGGTGACGTACGTCGGACACAACGTAGTTCTCTGCAGGCCAGTAACAGACATCAAATATTATAATATCGATATTCTTATTGGCTCAGTCTAATAGGGCAAGCGTTCCAAGTAGAGGACGGACAAATTCTCGGGTTCACTGGCGTGTAGGCTAGCCTCCAAGACTCTAGACAACAACAGTGGCGTAGCGTGCAGTGTTCCAAGGTGTGCGGTGCTAAGCAATGACTATACACAACACTTCATTGTCTGTGGCACATTAGACTGGCAGGGGCAGGTACACTCTCGAGCCAATAGCGTGCAAGAGGTGAGGCACGAGTTCTCCTATAATACATCTCGGTCTCTACAATACAACTGCCACGTGGTCAAAGCGTATAGCCAGTGCTAATACCGCACGCCTTGGAACACAACCACGCTACGCCATTGGACAACAACGGTTTATTAGTTTCTCGCTGACAGTGAAATGGGCCTGTATTCAGTTACCGTTTTACTATTGGCTCAGCTAGTTCCGGGAAGTGTCGAGTAAGTCAACGGCCATTTATGAAAGTAGTACAGACCTGTAGCTGCTGTATTTCTAATTTGCACCTAAATGAAAATGCGAATTTTTCAGATCTCTAATCATTAGATATGATGTTATATCGCGAATATGTTTTGTGTCGACATACCCTTTAAAACGCTGTTGTTTCTTGCAACATAGATGATTCTTAGATATTCTTCTGTCACAACGTAGCTGTCTGCAGACCAATAAAAGGCATCAAATGTTACAATATCGGGATTCTTATTGGCTCAGTCAAATAGGGTAACAGCTCCAAGTACTAGCTAAAGCCAGTAATCTTCTGGTAAGCTAAACGTATGTTGAAGTCCAGTAAACAGTCAAGTTTTCCCGCGATAAACCATCATCTCTAATCATCATCATGATCAGGGACCCGTGTTTTTCGCGAAAATAATTTTGTCCCGCTTTGGTTTGGTGCCTTACGTGCACATCTGCAGTGCAGCTTCGTCGTTATTGGCGGCGTGTCTATGTGTAGAGCAGTATCTCAATTGACTAAGTCAATTACAATACCGTTCCAGCAACACCACACGTCTGTGATTTGTCGGTAGAATCCCAAGACTCGTGTGAGTTAAAATATCCAATCACTGACCACGAAGCAGAACTGCAGATGTGCGCGTAAGACACGGAAACAAAGTGGGGCAAAATTCTTTCCGCAAGGAATAGGAGTCCATAGTCATCATCTACAAGTAGAGACCGGAAAAAAATGTACAGGTTGACTGACCCGCAGGCACGTCTCCAAGAACATCAGAGAACTCAAGCAGACGGCAGATGCTTATTTGATGATCATTGTCACTGTGATGTGGGCCTTCATTTAGATACGTGTTGGTTATTGGTTCAGCTACTTCCAGTAGCTGTTAAGTGAGACAAGGGCCAACTGCGAAAATGACACTAACTTAAAAATAGTTTGAATTCTGGCTTGTTCTCAAAAGAAAACGCGAATTTTTCAGATCCCTATTTATAAGCATAGGCGTTTGATTTTTCGTTCAGCAACATAAAACCAGCTGTGTTCAAGCATTAGAAGATGTTAACAACTGTCACAATATTTCTCAGTGTAGGGTAGTAGTCAGTACTCGCCAGCACGACCCAACACACCTGCCCCTGAGGGTCACCGGAGTCAGTCGGGTGAGAGGATATCGGGGCGGTGTTTTGCCACGTAGACCCATTGTCGGCGGATACGACGTCGATCACAAAGGAGGCAGAGAGCTGTCCCCCCACGTGACAAAATCTCCGCCCTCTCACGCGGCGAGGCCGGGGCCAATGGAGCGGACGAGGGTACGCGATGACGCCGCTGGAACGACGGAAACACTGGAGGTTTCCGAGGAAAAAACCAGCTTGGCTGGAGGCAGATGCGCCGGTCCAGGACGAGGCAGTGTCGATGATGATAAGTGGGCCAGTATGCGAGGGAGCTGATCTGACTGAGTGTGGCCGCTGGCGCGGAAGAACAACCCTGCCCCGGTAGAACGCCGCCGATAAAAATCCCCCGGCAAGTGAATATCCGCCCCTTGTACCCTCTGCCAGCCGCGCGCAACAGTGGCACATGTCGCCGTAGCCTGGAGATGTAGGAACTATGCACTCCTTGAATGGTGTTGCATGTCGACTATAGTCACCGACACATCACTTCTTTGAATGTTTATAACAATATGACAGAAAATAGTACTGTATTACTGTGGACATACATCATTGCAAAATTATGTAATCCAAGGAATCTCAGCATGAAACTAGGAAACAAACAAACAAACGAAAAACGAAAAAATTATAAAACAAGCCTAGATTTCCTGGTCTTAGTCAACACATCCGTAAACCAAAACAACAGCACATGGAAGATCCCATAAGGAATTAGTCAACAACAAATAGAGAAAAATAAAATAAACATCCAAAAATTAAAATGAAAATACAAAACAGAATAATCATTCTACTTTTGTTTTTGGATGTTTATTTAATTTCCCTTTATTTGTTACAGACTATTATATATGTGAAAAACTACTCACGACATTGGCGTGAAACTACTCTAGAAACATATTATGGATTTTGCGTATGACTTTCCACAAGTAAAAAGACGGGGTCACCTATGAAAATATCAGGCGAGTGATCTACGATACCACTGCACGTTGTTACAATGTCTTGCGATAGAGGCGATACCGCACCAGATGAGCCGGTCAACATCGCCCTTGGCGCCGTGCCTCGCTCACACAGATACACAACTAGTAGGCGGGCATGGGCCCGAGTTTCTTCGCATTTAACGACAATTATTGTTTGAAACATAAATGGGAGCCGATATCGTAAAATCGCTTCGTAACTTTGCTATGACTGATTTAAACTGCATACTCTAATTTTGTCGAGTTAGAAGACTGCAAAATAGTTGCTAATTAGTTAATTAACGAATTTCCTTTTAATTGATAAATTAGCTATACTCATCATACAGCTTGTCTCGAAAAATTAAATTGCATAGTAAAACCAATTTGCAAAAAAGTTACGAAGCAATTTTACGATATTGACTCTCGTATGGATTTTAAAAAATAATTCTCTCGAAAGCCGAGAAACTCGGGCCCAAGCCCTTTAGGCCATCTCCCACGTTTCTCCTGTTTTCACGATAGTTATTTTATAAGCCTCGATGATAAAATATATATCAGAAATATGTTGGCCAGTTTTGTTTCAAATGGACTGCATCATGTTGACTAAAATTTTTTCAAGACATGAATACTATTGTTTCTGGCTATTATGCATCCTACGAAATTTTAGTAAATTTGAAAAAGGAAAAAAAAAATAGCTATCGTAAAATCAGTACAAAAAATGTAGCGTGGCTTTAAAAGCTTTAACTCCGTGAAATTAAAAGCTTTTTAATACACTGAAATTCTTTTCATTTGCAAATAGCTTAAGTACAATTGAAATGAAAAATTCATAGTACTTGGCTTTATTGTTAATATTGTTGGCAAAATATCTACATAAACTTTAAAAACCTATTATGTACTATATCTACTGCACTTGCTAGCGATGCAGCATTTGTTAGAATGAAGTTGGCAGCATCGTTTGTTCGTAAACTTTACGATATGTCAGTAGTTATGGAAAGGCCTAATCTTAACTCTACTACTGAGTCGTAAGGTATTCCACTAAATGCTAGTAACCTATACGGATAAGGATTATTTATATTTTGTCGCGTATTTAATCTACACCACTTAATACAATTATATATTTGTTTCTTCGGCAAGCACGGACAGTACAGTGAAAAAAAAAGTCCTGAAAATGTACGTCGTACCACCAAAATAAATTACTCGCCCTGAAATATCTAACAAGTCTGTAGTTTCGTACATGTACAGAAAGCAATTTTCTCCACAATAACGAGGACCACTAACAAATATTTACGAACATTAAATATGCGACAGATCACTTCTGTGTGGTCAAAGTGCCACCAATGAAATGTCTTGTTAGTAAAGGCACGTATAATGTAGCTTGTTGGAAACGACTTAAGGGCTCTGGCTATTTACCTTCTATTCACGCTATTTAACTGAGGAATCAGGGTTAAAAATAATTTCTTCTCACCGTTTAAAGTTACTTACCTTTTGAGGAAATTGTTTACATAATATATCTGCGAGAGGAATTTGTTGCTAATATTTATATTAATGCATGTTTTTAAACATGTAATTTATAAGACATATGACTGTAAGCTTGCGTGGCAGAGGCCTTACCCACGCACATGTTACGTATAATGTAAATTTCATTCAAAGAAAAACTAACTCAATTAAATATGTAATACCAATTGCTAGATACACTGGAAAATCGCGGGAACAGTTGACTGCTTGCTAAACTCCAACGTGCTATGTACAACACTGAAGGTTTAGTGTCAATACTGGCTATATTATTTATTTGAAGCATTGTTTCTCTCACCGACAGCCACAGTTAGAACTGTACAACTTTAACGCAGAACACGTGTGATCTGTTCATCAACTTTTCACACTTGCATCGTACACTTGAGACGGACGTCTCATGCTGTTTACGTACCTCCGATACATATTTATCCCTCTTACGTGTTATGGAAGTTTGGATGTGGTTCCTGCCTGTCTGCCTAGCTGCGGTATAAGTTTCACCCACCTGATGGTATGTGAGCAGCGGTCTAAGGCGGCGAATGCGGCGACAAGAGACGTGATGTATGTCTTCTGTGAACTCACTCTACACTACGGGCATGCTCGGGCATGTACACTCGGGGCTCGGCTGTGGTTCACACTGCTACGATTGGCTACCAGTGACGTCAGTGGACGATGACCAGGATTGGAGATGGCTTGCGGACACGGTCGTAGAAGAACAGGTCTGGGCACTCGCCTATCTAACAATGTATTTTGCTTGACCCCCTTGTTGTTTGGCTGTAGTTCGTCAAGTTACCGAGAATGTCGTACTTTTTGGCGCAGTAATCCGGGCGGTCCGACTCAAACTCCGTCTACTTTTTTCCATTGTTAAATTTATAAAGTAAATAAAGACTGCTGGAGCCTTTTCTTAAATTTGTGAGCGAAGAAAGTATTTCATAAATTGATAAAAAATACGTTTTGATAAATTGTTTATCTTAGTGAAAAGGAAGTGGGCGGAGTTTGAGTCCGACCGCCGTAACATCAGCGCCAATAAAACACAATATTCTCGGTAACTTGGTGAACTACAGCCAAACAACAAGGGGGTCAAGTTTCCAGGCGAGTGTCCAGACCTGACGACCGTGCTTGCGGATGTTTACGGCGACATCTGTTCTACTACTGCCGATGACGCCCGAGGATCGGCGAAGTTTGAATCGTGTCAAGATGTGTGAATGATGACAGTCGACGTCACTGCATATATTGCGCTGCAGGACTGCCAATCTAGATTGGGGTATCCCCGTTTGCCTCCAGCAAGCGCCACCGTTCGTTTCCTGCCTACCCTCTCCAAGAAGGATCTAGAAACGTGTCATCTTCCTGAATTCCTGTTGGCTGGCCGGAAAATGTGGGGATGGAAGATTCGCTACAAGTGCTCGCGGCGGACTAACGAAGATCAGAGATGGCGAAGCTTTGAACTTGTATTTATGCTGTTATGTAGGTTTTCTTGCACAGGAGAATTTGGAAAGGATATCAATGAGAAGTCTGCTATTATTGGTCTGCAGACAGCTACGTTGTTTCAGATCTACATCACCCAATCACGTATGTTGCAACTGACCACAACGTTTTCAAGGGTATGTTTGCAGAAAACATTTTCGCGATATACCTTCATCTCCAATTATTACATTAGCATTGCAACATACCAAACAAAACCATATCTTAATTACATGCGTTAATATATATGTATAATTTCATATCGTTGTTATTTCATTGTAACAGTATTGTCGTTGATAAGCTGTCGACGGAAGGAAAACTTTGATAATCTTCGGCTAAGGATTCGTTACTCCTATCACAGTTACGAGGTCGTGGAGGACAACACCTTGATAGCGACTCCCACCAAGACGATCCGGGTTCGATTAACGGCCGGTTGGTTCTCGAATTTTGGCACGCGGGAGTCATGCCGGACGATGCCGCTGGTCGGCGGGTTTTCTCGGGGATCTCCCGTTTTCCCAGCTTCTTGATTCCGACACTGCTCCATACTCACATCATGCCACCCCTCACCAGCGCTAAATACCTGGATGTTAAGTGCTGGCCAAAATCACTTCAGAAAAATATTGATGGACTCGGTGCAATGAGCAGAACGAGCAGCTGACACGTGTGTGTTGCGCTGTTGTTGCACCGAGGTGCTGCAGGCCCCACGTGGCAGCGCTGTTGTTCGACACAGCACACGATCAATGGGGCAGCGGAGCCAGGGATGACAATGATGATTAAAATCCCGGAGCGCAATTAGACGCGTCGCGACGCTGGATTGTCGACGCTCAGCGAGGCGCAAGACGTCCAGGGGGCGCCATCTGGTAGGTCACCTGCCCCTCTCCATCCCCTCCCCACACACACACAGGACCCGGGACTCTACCCCTGCGAGACAGCATTGTCTGTGACTGACAACACCAACTTTCTAAATGTGACTTCAGACACGTGAGGTGACTTTAAGACATTAAAAAAAATATATTCTTCCATATATAGTAGGCCTGAATAATGTAATTCACTTTCGATAAATTCCGAATATAAATACCTAAGTTACATTTAAGTAATATTTCGTCACAGTTGACAAGTATAGAAAACGAAAATTGTATTACTGTGTCCTATAATCACCCAACGTGTTGGAAGTCACCTCCACTTACGGTATGTATAGGGCCTAATGTAATTGGAGGCATTGGTAAACCACAACCATATTTTAACGGTGTACACGAGGCAAAAATTCATACATTTATATTTGCACGAAGTAATGTTCGTTACATAGACGTTACTTGTGACTACATTTTCCACTTGTAAACATTTTTTTGCTCTCTCAGTTTTTCCGTAGCGGCATGCCAAAGTCAGAATTCACAAATTAGACTACGGGAATATGGTAATAACAAAAAAACCTAGTGTCTTACTCGAATGAAATAATTTACATTGAAATTATGTATTATGGGCAATATGCAAAAATATTTAAAAACACACAACAGTATTTTTGTATTTTTTAGAAAAATTTCCAGAATTGAGGTAAATTATCATAATATTCAGATTTTTTTAAAAAGTACAAAGGAATCTCATTGTGTGTTATTTTATTTTTAAGATGTTGCCCATAATATCTAATTTCAGTGTAAATTATTTCATTCTAATAAGACGCATGATTTTTGTTATTACCACGTTCCCGTACGTTGGGAACTATGACTTTGTCATGTTTTATTAGAAAACTATGAGAATTAGACAATTATTATAAGTGGAAAATGTAGTCACAAGTAACGGCTATATGCCGTGCAAATATATAATTATGAATTTTTGCCACGTTAACGGCCGTTAAGTCAACATAGACGCCATGAAGCTGTAGTGTTTTATCCTACTGTTGTTGTATTGTGAAACTTGTGACTAGTGGGAACAGTTTTGAACAAAGTGACACACGTTCTGTGTTAAAGCTTAAGAGAGAAACCATACTTCAAATAAATAATAGCCAACAAAGAGATACAAAACTTTCAGTATTATGCACAACACGATGAGGCCTAGTAAACTGTCATCTTTTCTCCGTGATTTTCCAGCATCTAAGCATAACATAGGGATTACTCTTCTACGCAAAATATTTTTGGGTGAGCTATATTTTCATTACTTGCATGTCCACACTCCTTACGAGTTTTGTGTTTGAAAAGTAGAGGGACTCGTGCAGCGAATAGACAGTAACGCCTGTGCTAGGGCCAAGACTTTTGTACCATTACACAGCATATTTACATGTCTACTGTTACTAGCAAAACATCAGACAATGGTCGCCAACACACTTGCATTCACAACTACAACAACACTTATCACATTGCATTAAAAAAATAATTGCTTGGCTACTAAGAAAGTCGTGGATTTAACATCCAAGATACATTTAAATCGAAAATTGGATCAGACATGTATTTTGCATTCTTGATAACTTTAAAAAAGAACAAACAACAAAGAAAAACAATACAGCTATGTAAAATAAAAAGAGCAACGCTTTGCACAGAATACCATAATCCTACAAAGCATATAAATAAAAACTGTAAAAAATTCAATATTTGAAAAATGGGTAGCAAAAAAAACATTAGCTAGCACCACAAAAAATAGAATAGCCGAAATCTATCAAAAGACAGAAAGAGCAATTATTGCTATCGTCTGGATGAGAGTGTTCCACTACACCAAAAACCATATTGAAACAGTCAACGGATTATTTGTTTTGCAAATAGTTTGTTTTAGTAACAGATAGGCATTTTGTTTAATCCTATATCCACTTATCTTCCAGTATTCCTAATGCATCTTTCCTTATGAACAATCCTCATAGTATTTAGTGGCAGTATATATTTCGACATGCTTGTGTTTATATCGTTTATACATTACATGGTCTCTGCAAGCATTTGTTTAATTAAAATCTAAAATAGCCTAAATAAGGTGTTTGTTTATACTTCCTCTACATTGTTGTGTACTCTAGGCAATTAAAAAGGTAATCAGTTAAAGTACGCTTAATCTACCTATTAACTCAACAGACGATTATTTCCAGTTATTTTGTAGTTAACATCCTTCTGGTCCACGGGTCGGTTAGTATAGTTTCATCGTTGAAAACACAAAAGATACAAAAATTATAACAAAAAAATTGGAACATAAAGTTATCGGCGAAACATAACGTTTTACAGGTCCTCGTGATATCTGAGTGTCATTACTATCATTCATTACGGAATTACTCCTGAGTTGTAATACTTGAAGGTCATTGCTGCTGGTCGGTTAGTTTTCTCGGGGAATTCTCGTTTCTCCCGTCCTTGCATTCCGTTGTTGCCTCGTCTCTATCACACGTTATTCTCTAAAGCTACACTGAAAGAAACATTTTGTAGGAAGTCTTCCCTGCAACATTGTTTTGCGGTACTGTAGACACAAAACCATTTTTTGTTGACCACAATATTTTAGTGGTGACAGCAAAATGTTTTAAGTGACCACAAAATAAATTTTGCAAGCTGAAAATCCACAAAATATTTTGTATCTGCCTAAAGAATTTTTTCCCTCGTATGTGCAGAGGTTCAGCAGGTGTATGTTAATTAGATAACTGCTCAACATGTGGGAGTCACGTGTCACTGGGGATAGCATCCTAATAACATTACACGTGTTTGTAACAATTTCAGGTCTTGCACTTATCTGTACGACTTAGTTTCCCTCGTCGGAAAAAATCCGAAAAAGGGTGATTCGGAATATCTCGTTGAAGCGGCACATCGACGAGAAAACTGCGCGGAAGTTCAGTGACTCAGATCTAACTGGGGCTGTTAAAGAGAGAAACATTGCTTCAAATAAACTATATAGCTGGTGTTTTTTGGTGAAAATAAGTATGCAACATTATGTTTTAATGCTTAACGTGCATATCGGCAGCTATGCTTCATGGTCAGTGATTGGCTGTTTTTAACTCTCAACGCCTTGGGGATCTACCCGCAAATCCCAGATGTGTGAGGTACAAAATGCGTCTGGCCAGGCGGTAATCTTAAGTAACAACTATGAGCATATGTGTTTTGCTGATTAAACGTCATTGCTAGAAAATGTTGTTGAGTCACAGAAAACCTACGGTTACATAAAAAATTCTCTAAATTACGAGAAAATGAGCAAAAAACTATTAAGACTCCTAGTAATCCAAAAATGGTTGTAGTCAACAAACATACAAACGATTCCGAAATAGGAGTGGGTCAAACCTACCCTACCTTTGATACATAGGCTTCGAACTTCGAACCTCAGTACCAGAATGTAGAAACAACCAGCGCACAAACCTGTACAGCTCTTGGCAACTGCAGCCCTACCTGGCAACAACACAATGTTATCATTTTAGTTGTGACATTCTAGTGATACATTGGTCACTTACTGCAGAAACTAAACATGCCTGCTCTCTGTTGGTAGCCATGTGAACTACGTGTACATAGCATTCTCAATTTTGTGACGAGGTTTATTACGATAATAAGGTATTCACGGTACATGGTCGATTTGCCCTACACCAAAGAAGACATGGGCCAAAAATGTGCGTGATAATGACAAAGATTGGCGAAAGACAACGGGAACTACCGAAATATTCACAGCGACAGAAATGCATAACGCAACACATATAACACAGACGATAACACTAGGCTTCTTCCGACGACAACAGGTCCTGGATTTCGGGTCAAACCTTCAGACACACCAAGAATCTGAGGAACTCCAGAAGATCAGTCCTTCTTTGTGTAATCGTGGGTTTTTTGCGACTGAACAACATTCTCTAGCAATAATACACAAACTTATACTACAACCCCATCGTAAAAACAATTCGAAGATCACAACTGACAGTTACGTGAGTGGAGCAGCTGGCAGTTGGACGAGGGATGGAAGGGTCCAGGACTGCGGAGGTAGGGGAGCTGTCAGACGCGACGTTGTGAATACATCATCAGCAACCAAGGCACGCGTGGTAACCGATACTGCCCGGGGGCGGCTACAGTTACCTCCAGCTATTGTGGTAATTAACCCTGCAACCCACCCTAGCAGCCCTCTCTACACGGCACGCGACTCAATTATGTATTCGCGGGAGAGCGAGTTGGGAGCTTTCCTCGTCGATCGTCCCGGCGGTCCATCAGAGGCGCGTCTGAACCAAGTCCTCTGTCTCCTCAACTGATTTGTCTACCCCTATGCTTATACCTGCCTTGGTGAACACCACTCTGCCGTCTGCCCGCGTCCTTGTGAAGTAGGCTCTCACCTCCCTGCCATGCTCTGTCTACACAGCTGAGACTTGAGCAAGCGAATGAACTCAGGACCCCACGATAGAACAGCACAGTGACAAAATTCGACGAGTACTATGCTGTTCTATCGTGGGGTCCTGAGTTCATTCGTTCCGGATGTTCTATTTATTTTTATTTTACTGTTGACAATTTGACTCAATTTCTGTTGGAATATCGTGTTTTATTTATATATGTGCGGATTAAAGCCAAACCAGTCTTGGCTTACTTATTTTATCAGGTGTCCTGAGTTCATTCTGTTTCTGATGTTCAATTTTTTTTCATTTTTTATTTGGTTTTTGATTTTATCTTTTCTTGCGGCTTGACTTATTCCTGCCGGAATTTTATTATTTCATTTACACATGTGCTGACTAGAGCCAAACCAGTGTTGGCCTATTTATTTGATCATTCGTTTTGGAAGTTCAATTTATTTTAATTAATTGATTAATTTTTTACTCTTGCGGCCTGACTTAATTCCTTGTTGAATTTCCATTGTTTATTTTTATATATGTGGTGACTAGAGCCAAACCAGTCCTGGCTTACTTGTTTCTATCGTTTGTTTAATTGTAATTTTCCCTCTTCTCTTGTGTGGATTTCTGGGACGAAAATTGTATGGCAATGGCGTATGCCCAATATTGTAAACAACTTCATACACTCCCATTGCATAAAACATTCAAAGACATAATTCGCAGGGTATCTGATATACACAATTGTGTGTTTGTAGTTCTTCTGTGGCTGGTTTCACCTATGGTAACCATACTTTTAATAGTTGCTTTAGATCGGAATGCTCTTTGAAATCCGTATTTGTTTCCCAGACGTCTTTTTTTAAATATTATTCACGAATAAAAAATTTGTTCGAAAGATTTTAACAGCATGTTTTTGTAATTTGATTAAATTTTTACAAGGACTTAGATCTGAAAAGAAGAAAGAATCATCTGTGGATTAAAATTGTCCCAGTTTTAAAACATTTTTACCTTTTTTTGTTCGAATAACTACGTTATTGTGAAATTGTCGCATATGAAAACTGACATTGTACAAAGAAATTTACTCAGCATAGGTATAATGGCGTCATACGTCTTATCTCTGTGGGAGACTTCGTAAACCTTACTTCCGTGGAAAGTTAGGAACAGTTCATTTCTCGACTACCGGAAAACCAATCTTACAACTGATTGGCTCTAATTATGATAACATATGATAAGATCAAGCAAATTAGGGCTTAACGTCTCGTCGACAGCGAGGTTATAACAGACGGAATCATTGGTTAAAGATAACAAGGACTCGGCCATGGCATGCAATTTGGAACAACTCCAACGTTTGCCTGGAATTAGGCTATATAGGAAAACCATGGAAAACCGGAAGGAGGTTGGCCGGACTGTATAACAAACCCGGGTTTTCCTGGTTGTGATAAAGCAAAAATACATTGCCAACGTAAGTGAACCGCATACTGCAGAAAGGCAACATGTCCACTTTTCATAATTGTGCGTAAGTGGAACTTGTCCTGGACTGGTTTCTTACCTGCAGTACACAGACAACATTGAAGGCATTGCCAGTCCTCTGCTGTCGTGCGGACATGTTTCCCTTCTGTGGTACGTCATCCCTTGACCCATTTACAACCGAGGAAAGGTAAACGTCGAAATGTTGGACTTGTTCTTACAGAGCGGACCCGAATGTTAATTATTAGCGATACACGACGCTAAATGTTAACTTGGGGGATGAAGAGAATAGTAATGGTATGGCCAGTTCGGGATACATTGAGCACTCAAAGAAGCTCTACCCAAGTTCTATTTTCAGATAATTCGTATCTTTCCGCGCGTAACAGCTAACGACGGGAGATGTCTGACCTCTCTGGACACGTCACTTAATGCTTGCGCGATTTCGATAAATCGTGCAGTTAGTCGGAATCTATATAGTTTGACAATAAAAACTTTGTTAATAATATAAAATACAATTATGTCGAATTTCGAATATTTTTGTTTCAGTATTGCTGTATTTGAACAGAGTAATACACGGAACTATATTGCGTTATTTCGCTGCCAACCATACAAGTACTAAGGCAACTATAGTTTATGATGAATTATGTGCAGTAACGGCTAGTGATATTTTTCAACGTTTAATTTTTAGTGCTCACTTAATCCCGAACGTCCTATAGTTGTAAATAATAACAAATTGCAGGATGGATGAGAGCTGAGTATAAGGTTGGCGTGACCACTAGTCACAAGACTGACCTCATGGTTGACCTCTCGCAGCGACCTGGCACGACACTCGCATGGTTGCCTGGCTAGAGGCTTATTTGCAAGTGTAATATGTCCCATAGCGCTGCCTCAGATGACTGATGTACCTTGCCTTGTTCTCGTAGTACTTCCAGATATATCTGCCACCATTTATTGGCTGCCACTTTAACTGCGCGTGACACCCTCACCCTTATACCTTACCTTCTCCAACTCTGTGCATCTCTCTCTCTCTCTCTCTCTCTCTCTCTCTCTCTCTCCTCCATCACTCGTTGCACAGTCGCTAGAGTGGCCGCTGTTTATAGCTGTCATACATTCGGCCATGCGAATTTCCCTGCGTAGATATTCACAGCAATATAATATCTGTAACTCCTTCGATATGAACACGGGAAAAGTCTGCAACTTTCTAGAGAGTGTACATGGTAAGTTGAAGAATTTCATAAGACCGCTTTGATCCGAATAGTATTTACAATAAGTGTTGTGACATTGTATGTTAACTTTTTATGTACTATTTAAATGTACGCAACGTTGATTATTTATAGTATACGTTTATATTAGCAAGACGGTTACACACACACATATATATATATATACACACATTCATATATATGACTTAAGTTTACATACAGGATGAAAGGAAATTAACAGATCATTCTTCGGGAAGTGATTCCTAGTGAAAAAGTAAGCAGACATTAAATTTGGCACTTTCAAGACAAGTGAGGGAGGAGTAAGTCTTTGAATCGTGTTCAAAAAATAGTAAAAAGTCAAAATATCAACAAATGTTACGAGTTAAATTACGACTCTGTGGACTATGTTAAGTAACAATGAGACATTTAGCCTGTAAAAAATTCAGCGTTGAACCACACACTTTCATGAATATAGTAAGGGTGGCCATCCTTGTATTGCATTAAATTTCTTTGCCGACGGATATTATGTGTGATTCGCGTTGTCTGTTCGAGCAGTACTTCTTCAGGAACAATAAATCCTCTCGTTGCGAGCTCCTATAATGTGCCGTTTACCGAAAAAAAAAAAAAAAATTCAATACGGCTGTTGCTGTGAAAATAACGCAACGCCTGGTACGTAGGCAAAAAATGTTACTTCCGCCAAAGAATTGTCTCGTACGTGCGCCATGCACTCAGGAAAATGCAACCCGCGATGCAGTTTAAAAAAAATACAGAGGACATTCTTCTGAGACCGTAATTGCTTTTGTCCTTTACAGATAATTTATAGTTTCTTGCCAATTGTTAACGTAAACAAAGCAACTTTATTACTGTATTTAGTTTCTTGGACGTACTCCATTGCGATATAGATGACTGTCAAAGAAAACTAAATATAATAGAAGAAATAAATAAGCAGAGAATGCTTTAGTCAACAGTATACACACAACATAATGTTCCATAAATGGAATCGCGTCAAACTAAAACTAGGACAAACAGGAAAGACCTGATTCGTATGTTGTGTATGCATCCTGTTAACTGAAGCATACTCTGCTTATTTATGTTTTTATACTATATTTAGTTTTCTTTGACAGTCACCTATATCGTAATGGAGTATGTCGAATATACTAAATCCAGTCCTGCACTCCCATTGTACAGCTCTTCCAAAGATCGAAGCAACCTATATAACAAACAATGTACGTAGATTGTACTGCGTCCGAAAGTTAACGTTTTAGTTCATAGTAAATATTATTTTATTAATTATTCAAGACACTATGGTCCTCAAAATGCTCACTATAGCACGAACCACCTATAACCAGCATAGTGCAGTAGCATATAGATGTGTGACCTAGTATACATGACGACGTGACAAGTAATCAGCGAGCTAAGCCTGCCTCTTCCCCAACCCTCCTGGCTGCTGATCCTGGCTATCAGGCTAGTAATCCCGCCATCTACAACCCTTCAGGGAGGGTGGCTGGCTTGGATTGGCTACTGTCAACACCTGCGATAATCTCATTGCAGGCAATTATTGTCAACACCAATATACTTGAGCGGAAGGCTAGGAGGGTATCTTGTCATGTTTGCTCTCTGGTAGCCTTCGCGAGGGCCGTCCATCTCTCTAGCGTTCTGCTATCACACAATACGTTAGCTCGTTCAAAGTCAACTGCTTGATTTATTGCGTGTAGCTACATAGTTCCTTCTCTGTTTGTTCACAGTTTCAAGACTATCACAACTAGCATTCATGTTTCCTGAACAGATTTGAGAGCGCACTGGTTGTTTAATTTTAAGCATTAAAATTTGTGTTTCATGTTGTATTTCACTTGTTAATATATAACTGGTTTTGGCTTAAGTTTATTTAACTTTTCAAATGTAGTTCACGAGAAATTCTCGCAATGTTATCGCATTGTTCTCAATGATAACACTGCAACTAATTAAATATTAAAATAACCAAATGCAATATCTGTTGCCTTCCACTACAATTAATTTACACGCGAGAACAATATTCACTGTGCTAATTTTAAGACAAACGTTCTCCTTATCAGAAGTGTGTCTGATAACCCTGCTCTGAATAACGTCCTTAACGAAAGCATACAATTGTTTTGCTGTTATACAGATATGCCCTCGTAATATATGTTGATGTAAGTTTTATCCAGGTAAACCATTTATTTGATTAAATGCCGCTATGATTACAATTTATTCAACTTAGTTAAGGCGAACTATCTGTAATCTCTAATATAGTGAAAATATTATCACAATAAATCGTCGCTCTAAGCTATATTGAAAGCAATTACTTATTTACTATTTTTCTTTTTTTAGTTCGTCCATCATTTTCTTGGCGAACATATGGCTAAAATGCCTTCTCTTACACTTAACTAGGTTAAATTAAGTATCACATGCATATAGGTAGTAATGAAATGAGTTTAAATGTAACTAGAAACAATACAAAGTAGTAACTAAGTATATAAAATTTGTGCGTTAGTATGACTGACAAGTTCCGTCTTTGAAGTGTGCTTTCAATGTTTCTTGCGTGAACGTAACAGCTAATGCGGGCATTTTCACCTCCATTATTGAACGGGAAAATTCCGCTACAGAGTATTTCAAGTGCCAGAACAGATAGGCACGCGGTGTTGTTATCTGCGTTTGAAAGTGGCGATAGTTCCTTATTCGACGAAACCTTCTTAACCTGCATTGCAGTTTTACAGTGTATCTACTGAAATAACACACACTTTAAATACTTATGTCGCTACATGCTTAAAAATTCTGTAGTCTTATTAGGAACACGATTTTAGATTCCCCTAAATTACATAAAATCTGCTGTGAAATTAACTAACAAGCTCTGAAATTTTAACTATACGTTTCAAGCATAAAATTATATGGCCGCCCATTATAGTCCCAGAATATTACTAATGATGACGATAACAATAGTAAAAAAGTAGCACTACTGCTAATAATAAAGCAATCTTGTAAGAAGAAATAGACAATAATGAGGATTACAGAAATAAGGAGAGAACTGTGGAAAGAAACATAAAAAATAATTGAAAATAGCTGAAAGAAACATTTTAAAGAAAAAAGTACGAAATTTATAAGGCTTTCAATTCAGAAGAAATAAGATATCGGGAACATCATGGACAAAAGAAAGTAAAAAACAACATGAGTAGAAGATGAAGGAGTACTGGAAAAATAGTAAACCACAACAAAGGAAGGAGAGGAATTGCATTTGTCACGTGAGCCTCATAGGCGCGCCAATGAATTTGACTTGGGGAGGGGACAAGACCTAATAAATAACAGATTTTGCAAATTACAGGCGGGTGGATCTGTGCAAAGCTGCGGTACAATGCAGCATACAGGTAGTATGTTCAGAAATATATTATTACGCTTTGCTTGCAATAATCTCCGAACACACATATACTGCATATGCGCTACTTTTCTGTACTACTAGTACACATATTAATTGATATAAGATATTAATAACTTCGCTCCTTTTGGTGCAGGGGAGATAAGGGCCGTTTCCATAGACCTATTTCGAATGACAACCAACTGCCTACCAATACTTTCTCTATGGGGATAGCAATTGGTTGTCATTCGAAAGAGCTTTATAATATCGGCCCTAAGTGTCATCCCCCGGGTGCGCCTGTGTCCTAGTTAGACTATATGATGATAATTAAGTCCCGGAAATGTCGCGGGTTCGACGACCAGCCGCCTGGACTGCGCAGTCCTGTATACACTATGTCCTCAACTTCTTGTACAATGTCTGCTGCTCCAGTGAGTGGTCAGTTGTACATATGACAAGGTGGAGCGGCAGTCAGTGAGTATTTACATGAAGGTCTGCTATTGTTTCAGTCACCAAAGAAAGGTTTCAGTTACAGTCACCCAGTCTCGAAACTAATTAACGTGAGTGGAGTTTGAAATCTAAAGTTTTCTGAAATGAACCCTTGAAATTCCCGGGTCTATTGATAGTAATAAAGCACTGCACAGTGTCTTGAACGTAAAGGTTATACTCCATTATGTAAGCACTTCAGCTATTGTGCCTCACGCACTCAAAACAGCCTATCAATGGAGTCTCATATGTCTGGAGGGTCACACGGTGTGTGGGAAGCACAAGAACTACAGAGGTCGCAGGTTCGCAGTCGTGGATGGGTGTGGTGGTTGTAAAGCCCACCCAGGTCGGCGCTACCGACACCCCTACTGGCGGCGCCTCAAAGGCAGATGTGAGGCTAGATAAGAGGCCCGTGTAACTCAGGGCTGGGGCAACGTGTCTATCTGTGCGCTTCTAGTTTTTTGTGTCGGTCCTTTGAGCTCGGAGGTGCCTGGTCGAGTGACAAGACCCAGGCCTTGGTAAGGCGCCCTCTGGCTTGTTGTCTTGTATGTGACCATCCTACTCTTCCTCCTGTCCTTGGACAGTCTGGTACCTCGCCTAGTGACTCCTGTCTTGTGTACAACCGTTCATCTGATACTGGATCCTTGGTAAGGCGCCCTCTGGCTTTTTGTCTTGCCATCCTACTCATCCGCCTGTCCTTGGACAGTCTGGTATCTCGCCTAGTGGCTCCTGTCTTGTGTACAACCCGTTCCTCTGATACTGGATCCTTGGTAAGGCGCCCTCTGGCTTGTTGTCTTGTATGTGACCATCCTACTCTTCTTCCTGTCCTCGGACAGTCTGGTACCTCGCCTAGTGGCTCCTGTCTTGTGTACAACCCGCTCCTCTGATACTGGATCCTTGGTAAGGCGCCCTCTGGCTTTTTGTCTTGCCATCCTACTCATCCGCCTGTCCTTGGACAGTCTGGTATCTCGCCTAGTGGCTCCTGTCTTGTGTACAACCCGTTCCTCTGATACTTAGAGATGATGAGATGATTTACCGTGGGAAAATTTGACTATTTGCTGGGTTTCAACATGCATTCATCTTGTTAGATTATTACTGACTTTAGCTTGTACGAAGAGCTGTTGCCCTATTTGACTGAGCCAATAAGAATCCCGATATTATAATATTTGGTGCCTGTAGTTGGCCAGCAAACAGATACGTTGTGTCAGTCGTATATCGCCCAACTACAGTATTTTCAAGGATATGTTGTCACAAAAGTTTCTCGCGATATACCATCATTTAGGGATGGGAAAAATTCACAGGTCCTCTGACCTGTAGGCTAGCCTCCAAGACTATCTGCAAACTGGAGCATATAGCAGCTGTTCATTAGCTGCTCGCTGGCATTGTGATACGGACCTGCTCAGATATTTACACGAGGTTATAAATAAGTCAATGACCAACTATGAAAGTGAAGCGAATTTTCAGTTGGTGAAATTCTAGCTTGTGCCTAAACGAAAACACGAATTTTTCAGGTCGGTAACCATCATCTCTCCTGTGCCTGGCGATGTCACAGCATCCGGCAAGGCACCGCTATCACGCTTGCATGGGCGTTGTACCGTGCTTCATTGGATCGCTGGTCATCGCCTATGTTCTTAGTTTATTTATATCTAGAGCAGGATTTCATAGCGAACATATCTTCGCAGCAACTGGTTCGAATGTCCTTATGTTCACAACTGCAGCTCTTCCACACTGTTATTGCTAGCGTGGCTTTGCGTAGAGGCGTCGCTGATTTGACTGTGCCAATACGGGCAAGGTTACTGCGACATTGCACGTCTGTGATTGGTGGGTAGAACCACAATACGTCCATCCAATCGCTGGCCGTGAGTCACAGCTGCAGATGGGCACATGCGTCATCGAAAGTGCAAAACTCTTTTCACCAAAAATAACTCGCACTGATTATCGTTAGTGTCAGGGAGCCGCGGTGGCCGAGTTGTCAGACCACTCGCTTTCAACCCAGGGGCGGATCTTAGGGGGGGGGGGGGCAGACTGCCCCGGTCCCCGGGTTAGAATGGGCGCTGGCGGTGCCGAAAATTTTTACTTGGAAATGAAATGTAAATAAGAGTAAAAAATACTAGGCATACAGTATATCTACCAATAATAGACTTTAACTGTTTTTTTTAATTTTTTGTATTTTTATTAACCTTGAACATTATAATGTTATAAATACAGTATTTATAATTATAATGCACACTTAAACACTGCTAATGGTAGCTATAAAGTACAGGTTTTATGTATTTATGCTAAAATTTATACAGTTACTTGCTGTCCCGTATAGCTTCGCCCGTGTGTACTATAGAAAAGAGTAACTAACTTTTAGTTACGTGTTAATTGATGGTGATACTATATTCTATATTATACTATATTCACTGTTTATCTTTAAAACATCAAATACAAGCAGATTTGTCCAGTCCACTGCGCTAAGCGTACTTTTTTAAATTCATCTTTATTTCTCTATAAAACAGCTGCCCGGCTGCGGCTTCCTCCGCAAAACAGCTGCCTGGCATTTAACAGCTAGCGTACTCAATAACATCGCAAAGTCTTGCACGGGATACGAACCCGTAACCCAACCCTCCCACACCCCAAACTTTATACAATACCTGAGTGAATGCTTAAGGCCTCGATCACAGGAACATACCTACATTATTTAAACAACAATAGCAATAAAGCTCAAATTGACTCTACTGTTTTTAGGTTTTTTTTTCGGCAATTATTCGAATTTTTCTCGCCGTAAAAACCATCTTTGAACTTCAACGAACATTTAAAAAAAGAATTGGCCAAATTGGTCTAGGTGTTGTTGAGTTATGCGCTTACCAACACATTTTGCGATTCATTTTTATATTATAGATTTACGCGAGCCCAAAACAACGTATTCAAGACACGTTTATTACTGTTGGGTTGATTAGACTGATGGAAGATGGTGAGGAGAAAGGCGGGGGGAGCAAATCACATTTATTGCCCCGGGCGAAGGAAAGCCTAGATAGAACCTACCTAGGAGATCCGAGTTCGATGCCCAGATTTCCGCATGTGGGAATTGTGTGCTTCTCCATCGTAGGGATTCATACATCCTCCGTGGTACGCAGGTTGCCTACGAGCTCTCTCTCATAACATCTGCTTTCAGGGTGAGGTTTCTTGGCCCTCAGATATCCTTCTCATACCATATTTATTTATCATTAGTGACAGGAATATTTCATGAGTTCAACGACCTCCTGGTTGATTTCCACAGTCCTATATTGTACTGTTCCGATTATTAAGAGCTCGCCTGGAGGACAGGATAGCGACGACGGCAGTGCAATCAGGTCAGTAGAATTGCACAAGACGAGGGCCTCAGCGATTCTCCCCACCGGCACTGAAGTGTGGTAATATAATGCAATGTATCGGAGGGATCGGGGTCTGTCTCCTTCAAGCCTTCCAGCCGTCACCAGTTCGCCAGGATGGTCCTGGGTCGAGACCCACGACGTGCCGCCGTCCGTCGATAGCCGACACAATCATCATCAGCCTCCGGCATCATGCTAACGGTGAGGTCTAAGGTGTCCAAAGAGTCACCCATCATAGAGTACAACAACGTAAATATTTAAACAGCCGCTCCCCTCCTATCTAAATTATGTAGTACAGCCGTGTAGTATTTTGTAACTAAATTAAACCAGTAGTACATACTGAATAAATTATTCACAACAGCTAGACATTAAACACCAATACATGACCAACCTAAAATATGCGGGCAGGTACTAAAAAACTGATTTGTAACTAATAAAGAATTTAACAAGTTGGAATGTAACACTGGGACATTATACCAGAAAGCAAACGAATTATTATACAAACATAAATATTAGCAGGAATACTGTACTAATATGTTCTATTGTAAAACTCGACTTGATAACGAACACAACGTTGGCGGGCTTAGTTTTGTAGTTGTAGCAACACAGTTTGATTGCTATCACTCTAAAAATAGTTTGTAAATTTACCAGACGTGCGTATAGGAGCGCTAAGGAAGAAGGTATGGTAGAATTGTTTCCCAGACATCCTTGGTAACACTCCTAAACCTAATTATAAAACAGTCAAATGTATACTGAAGTTACCAGATTTGTATTGTAACATTTGTAAAAATTTGCGTATTTACAAGACGGGAGTATGGTAACTGTCCCATACTGCGTCTGGGATAACTTCCTAAACATTTTAGGAAGTTTTTTACACTGTAGTATTTGTCTGCCTCGTTTATCGACAGTGCATTTAGCATCCTGATGCATGCATTGGTATATTAAAAGTACGTGGTGCAGCTGTTTTTCAATGTGAAATGAGGCGACTTGTGTACTTAGGCAGCTGGATAAGTAGCTTGTGTGATGTATATGAGACAAGGCTGACAGGATAGTGTGAAAGCCCTCCCTCTACGGCAGATGGCAGGGGTTGAAGTAGTGTATCATAAGGCGGGGTTGTTCGCGTCTAGACGCTGTATGGCGTACGTGTGATGGTTCGCCATTGACACTGTGTAATCATCCTCAACTTACACTGCTCTGGTAAACATTTCATCTCGCAAGCTCTC
Source organism: Medauroidea extradentata (assembly GCA_003012365.1). NCBI lineage: Eukaryota > Metazoa > Arthropoda > Insecta > Phasmatodea > Phasmatidae > Medauroidea > Medauroidea extradentata. The sequence goes on along the minus strand of PNEQ01042753.1, from coordinate 108,841 downwards.
CTCTTCCGTGTATATATACCGCAGCCACCGTGAACTACCTGAAGGTGGATTAAGGGTGTTCCAGTGCGATAAAAATCATAATTTTGTATATTTATGAAATAGTGTCAGTTTTGTAGACGATACTTGTGAGTACAGTTTCCTCTTATAAAATGATTTTAGCTTTCATAGTTTTCTCATAACGGCGCGTCAAAGTCAAAATTTTCTTGTTCTGCTGCCATGCAAATAGTGAAAACCAACTTACCTACTTGAATAAAATAATTCACTGTGGTATTACATCCCATGCGCTATGCATGAAAGAATTTAAAAGACCATAATGTAATATTTTAAATTAAAAAAAATATCGTAATAGTACAGTAAAACAGTTGAAAATTCCGCAATTTATTTTTAAATACAAAGATAGTACACCGTATTTTAAAAAAAAACTGATTTATTACGTTGCCCGTGGCACGTTAGTTTACTGTGAATTATTTAATTTAAATAAGTCAATTTGTTTTCACTATTTACATGACAGCAGAACATGCTAATTTTGACTTTGACGCACCGTTATGAGAAAACTATGCGAGTTAAAATTGTGCCGTAAGAGGAAGCTGTACTCATAAGTATCGTCTACAAAACTAACGCTTTTCCATACAAATATAAAAGTATGATTTAATCGCACTTGAACACCCTTAAGAACTAACACAACAGTAAGCAGAGAGCATAGGCAGTACATACAAGAACACATTCCCATGTATTCGAACCTATTGTTTCACAACTGCTCAAATTTGGTCACATATAGGAATTGGTAATATTTCATTTCTTATGCGGGCGCATGGACAGCGACCAATCAGAGGAAAGAATTTACTGAATGTCCGCCATGTTGGTTCAACCTCCAAAATACACGAGCGTGAATAAAAAATTGCAATGTTACAGCTACGTTTCCATAATGTTTTACACAATGGTGTTTATTGGGTCTATATTTATATATTACCTACTATCTCCGAATACGATGACACTTCGAGCACATTCAAACAGTCTTCGGGTTTGTTCTACATCCTGTCGCTATCTATTGCAGACATTTTGCTCTAGTAAACTCTATTTCTGACCTCATCTTCGTTCTCCGTTGTGAAAACTGTCTCAAAAACTCATGTACGTTCGCTAAGTGTGCATGTGAATTCATTTTAACACACTTCTACACTGTAAAAAAATATTTCTAAATAGTACTGTTAAACTGTATGATTTATTAATTAATAGTAAAATTTTGTCATGATAAAGTATATTTTTTTAATGTTACTAACCTTAAAACGACAACCTAAAATCTGTAACTGAATGGAAACAATGTACAGAAGCCGTGTTGTGATATTGTTTGTAAACCATCCTAAATCTAGCAAGTTTCATATTTGGTTGTTAATTCTTAACGAACAAAGTTAGTATGACACTGAAATTCTTGTTGGCCCCACTACTTTTTTTTTTTTTTGTAAATATTACTTGTTACTTCTTGCAACTAAGAAAATTCTACTGCTAACGAGTAGCTCGTAATATGTATGATAGGCGATAGTAACGTCGCACAAAATGTTGTTCAAGTATGGCTCTCATGTTTCTTACATTATCATTAAATGCATAACAATTACATTCGAGCTACCTTGTTTATAAAAATCAGCATACATTAATACTTAACTATTCCAATGTACTTGGAAATAAATACATATTCATTCCAACTTGTGCAGTAGCCTCCTAAAATAAACCACAAGTTTTATAAAACATTCTTTAGCATAGCCAAAGTCATGTGGGATATTATTTATGATGTGGGATGGGGCTGAGGGGTTTAATTCAACCACGCCCGCAAAACCGCAGCAAACCACAGCCTTTCACCAGACATTAATTTCCACTCCGACCACTCACCATGTTGCTGATCCTACGATAACTTCTTACAAAACCAAGCTTGCCAACCATACAACCTCCACCGCAGATACAAATGGACTCATCATTTATACAACAGTTGGGCCGCTAAGACATACATAATACAAGACCTGCATGACTGGAAAAGTATCCTTCCATTGTGTCGAGCAGTCCTTCAGAATGTTCTAAACTGTCATGTCTATAGCCGCTGTAGTCACGAGGCATACTATCACAACAGCACACAAGATTAGACGCGAATAGCATTATTATTAATCAGCCAATCAGCGTCAAGACTTCCATGACGTCAGCGCCACAAAACTAGCCGCTGCCACGCTATTTCCGAGTAGAAATATTTCTAGTTTGTTCGCGTCGCGGGCACGACACAATGTAAAACGTATGACACTTGTATTCTTAAATGTTAGAGATTCTGGAGGGTTGGTAGCAAACAATGTTGTACTTAGTTTTCTGAATTGAATGTGATTCAAAACGAGGGTGACATTCCCACCCTACCTCCCTCCTATTATCTGTTGTCGCTTCCTTTTCACTTTTGTCAGAATTTTTAAAAATTATTATTTTTTTACCAAGAATGGACAATTGTAACATAATTCTAAAAATCTTAACTTCACTATTTATAAAATATAAACCAATTAGCAAATACACTAGCCATGCCCATATGTTCAATTGTTAATGTTCCCAGTGCACCCTAAATCTGAACTAGTGAATATTCACTGATTCACGTCGATGGGCAGAGCAGTTTCAACAAATTTAATCAGTGAGAAACTACTGTGAAATCGGTGACTCTTAACTGATTCCGACAAAGAGTGCCAACATTCCACAAGATAATTTAGTGAATGTCCACAGATTTTCCAGTGATTTTCACTGATTCAATAAGTGAAAAATGATCTTAAAAACAACTGAATAAACAGTGAATGTTCACAGATTCACTATTGAGTTGTTGGTACTCTTAAAGGAGATCAGCGAATATTCACTGATTAAACAGTGACTATTTTCGCTAATTCAAATTGTTGAAACTGCTCCATCCATCAGCGTGAATCAGTGAACAATCACTAATTCAGATTTAGAGTGTGGAGAGTTTCATTACGCTATCGATGTGTTGATGACACCGGCTGGCTTTGTAGACGCTATGCGTGGTTAAAAATACTAATTTTTCTTTTCAGCCAAAGGGGGGTAAGGTTTATAAGACATCGTTTCTTTCTTTTTGTGTGTATGACCTGTTCCTGCAATATGGCACGTATTTCATTACGAGGGAAACCACAATGGACCCTCCCATTGTAATTTCCGCAAAGTGTACATACCTCTTAAAGGGTGCAACTTAGGGGCTAGGTTTATTAGACATTGTTTCTTTTTTTTTTTTTTTTTTTTTTTTTTTTTTTTTTTTTTTTTTTTTTTTTTTTTTTTTTTTTTTTTTTTTTTTTTTTTTTGGTGTGTATGACCTGTTCCTGCATATATGTCCCCCAACGCAATACCAACATAAATAAATAATTAAAAAATTTTTTGTTATGTACATGGTAACATTTTTAGGGTAGTTTTCTCTACCTAATAACACGCTAACATAACAAATAAAAGCATTCCAAACATTAAAAAAAAGTTTTATTTTAAACATTTTTTCCAAGCAACATTAATTATTAGTGCTAAGACTAACATTTCTAGCATTTGTGTTGCATGAGGAAAAACAACATATGTTATGTTTCAGTGTAACAACAACATATTTTCTGTTATGTTGATATTACACTACCATCATCTAAATATTTGAAAGTGTGACTGTAGTAATGTAGGTACAGATGCATTTATCTCAAAACAACGTATTTTGAGATATGTTGGTATTGCATTGGAGGTGCGATACATATAAATATGTAAATGAACACAGACAGACAGACTGACTGACTGACATATCAAACTGCAGCCCAAACCACTGAACTTAGAATCGTGAAAATTTTGCGTGGGCCCCCCTCAGGTCGTGGGCGAGCACTAAGAATGGAGTTTTCGAAATTCGTCCTCCAAGGTGGTGTAAAGGGTGAAATTTATTTCCGAAGAAACGTGCATAGAGCTTTAACCCGACGGCCTATCATAGTGATTTTTACTTTAATAGGACACACATAAAAATGCGTATTGGCCAAATAAAGGATTTTTCGAAATTTAGCATTTAAGGGGGTGAAAAGACCTTAAATGTGTTTCCGATTAACTGTCGATATCTATCGAATCCTTTGGGATAAATAATTGATATTCACTTCAAAATGTTACTTACGTAAATACCCAAAAAGTAGTTTTAGGAATTTTCGAAAATCGACTCCCAAGCAGTACAAAGGGGCGAAAAGTGTTTTTTATAAATCGTCTATATCTTTGAAACACAATTGGCTATCATCGTGATTTTTACTTTAATAGTTTACGTATACAAATGTCTATGATATTACTCCAAGACGTTTCGAAATTCTTTAATTAAGGGTGTGAAAATACGTGAAATGAGTTTTCGATTCTGCCTCCATATGTATCGAACCAATGGAGGTATCGACATGCTCTTTGCTTTAATTTGATGCTTTTGTAAATATCCCAAGTACCATTAAAATATACTTTCCGAATTCGGCCCTAAAGATGTTAAAAAAAGGGTGATATGTGTTTTCTATTCGCAATCGATACATGTCGATCCCGTTTATTTTTATATTGCGACGTGATTTTTGTTTATGATTTACGCTTAGATACTCAAATACTTGAAAAGTAATTTCACGAATTTTTTAAATTCGCCACCTGAGGAGGTGAAAAAGGGTGAAATGTGTTTTCAATTAATCGTCTATATACCTTGTACCCAACGGGCTATTGTCGTATTTTTCACGTTCAAGAGATACCAGTAAGTATTATAAAATGTGATTGAAAGGTTTTTCGAAATTCTGTCTCTTAGGTGGTGAAAAGACCTGTAATGTGTTTTAGATAAATCCTCGATATCTATCGAACGCGTCGAGATACACAGTTAATTTTTGCTTCAGGATGATAATTACAGAAATGATCGAAAAACTGTTTTAAGATTTTTCGAAATTCGAAAACTCAGTACTGTGGAGGGGGTCATATGTATTGTTTAATGAATGATCGATTTTAATTAGGCTGAATGGGCTACCGTTGTGATTTGCACTTCAATTGGTTACTTATACAAATGTCTAAGATGTGAAATTAAAATATTCCGAAATTTGACACCCAAAAGGGCGAAAAAGCACAATATTTGTTTTCCATCAACCTATGATATCTATCTAACCAGTATATATATATATATATATATATATATATATATATATATATATATATATATATATAATATTAAGGTGTTGTTCGCGTCAGAGTGATGCTTACGTAAGTATTTAAAAATTTTATGTAAGTGTTTTATTTTATAAGATAACTTGGTTATTAAGAATAAAACTAAATTTGTAAACTTTCAAGGCAGACACCCGAAAAACAAGTACGACTAGCGAGAAAAAACTTATACATATGTTCTTTACATTAACCTATCGAGACGTGATGTTGTACAACCTCTATGATGTCTGGGAATGAATATTTTATTTTTTGAATTACATTTATTTTCATGAATTATTTCGACGTTACGTGACGCAGTTATTTGTAGCTCCTGTCTACATTCTGGGAGGTTCTGGGCTCGAATTCCGTTAAAAGCTGCGTGCGAACATTCAATTCTCCCACACAATAACTGCAATGCAGATAGAATTTAGTGCAATTTGCACGCAGTCGTTTAAACGAGGTAAAATGGATTGTGCAGTTCGCTTTCACTTAGGTTCCTCGACAACGTAAGCTCTGTCACATCATCTCACTAATCTCAAGGTTGGGGCACCAAATACGTTTCCGCGAAACCTTTCCCCTCCAAAACTTTCTAATGGTATTTAACTTCAAGTGAATATTTTGAAAATATTTAGTTGAGGGCACCGTCACCTATTGTTGTGCACAAGGTGAATCGGACGTTTTTCATTTGGTAAACCTCTTACATTTAAGGCCTTGTTACGGAGTTTTGCAGTGATTTCGAAAATATTTTTTTAATTGCTACCTAATACTCATATCAAAATTTCGCTGCAAGGTTTTGACACTTATATAATGTAATTTGTAGCTTTATTTTTTTGTAGAACTATACTGAACGGTTTTTTTAGATTTAATTACCCGAAGTACCACGTTTTTCGTCGTGAAAATAAGCAAAAAATGAAGGAAATATTTTTTTTGCTGGCGAATGGTACATTATTTTTAAAAAAACGCGTCCACAGTATTGTGCATCGAGTGATTGCACGTTGACTCAAATTTTTTCAAAACTTTTGGTTAAAAAATATTTGAGTTATTGGCACCAGTCTGAAAAAAACTCGGGAACAAGCCCTTAAGAGTCTATAACAACCACATAACGTCAACTTTCTAGTGCTATTAATAAGGCTTAGGTGAAGTCGCTATTAGTGGCAGGGACACGCTTAAGACTGCTTTTCGCGTGGAAAAAAATATAGCTACTTATCCTGCTGTAGGGTTAGCTCAACTAGCAGGTTTGTCATTCTAACACTTGATGACTGAAGTACCAATCTGATTTAAAAAGAGGTTTTTAAACTAAAGTAAATATTATCAGTTATTAGTAATACTCGCGAGCAAAGCCGCGGGGGACTGCTTGTATGGAATCAATGTTTAGTATTTTGACAGAACACGCGTGGCCGATACATTCCGAGGACTTCTGTAAACAGTGAAGAGATTTTGGTCAGAACTTAACATCTAGGACTGGTGAGGGGTGACATGAGGTGAATAAGGCGCAGAACCGGAATGAAGGAACGGGGTAACTGGAGATCCCTTAGAAAACTCGCAGTCCAATGGCATCGTCCGGCACGATTCCCGTGTGCGAAATTCCGGATACCGATCCCGCCGGGATTCGAACCCGGATTGCCTTGTTGGGAGGCTAGTACTCTAGCCACTACACTTTTATTTCATTTTCAGTTTTTGAGTCATAAAATTTATTATCAAACTTTTCTCTTCGACAAAGCATAGATATATTCTTGGTAAACTGCTCGACATAAATAATAATGAAATCTTTCATTAATTTGTCATGCAGATTCATTGCAAGAGAATTATAGCTTAACTTCCAAGAATTCTCTTGCAATAATTTCGCATAAAATTAATTAAAGATTCCATTATTATTAATGTCAAGCCGTTTAGAAAGAATATGTCCAATGCTTTGTCGAAGAGAAAATTTTATAATACAATTTGAATAAACATTATGACTGAAAAACTGAAAATATTATAAAATTGTCTAACATTTCCCCTTAAACGAATGGAGCCCTGATGGGAGAACCTTGAATAATTCTTAACTTGGCCTTAAATAATGACATGACAGTAGTATGTACACCACGATGTAAACTTGTTGAGAGCGGTGTGCAGCGTGTGAAGATCTTGGAGAAGGGAGAGTGAAGGTAGTTGATCCTGTGTGACAATGTGTGTACCACGACACACACAGCTTCACGCCTGTCGGAGTTGGTAGCGAGAGACATGCTGTGTCGGCGAAGATGGTCGAGTGCCTCTTGGCAGCCACAATACCTCATGTCTGGTCGGTCCTGCACTCATCCTTGTCATTGTAGCCAGGTGTGCTGTGCCATTACCCGCCTGCTGCACCCTCGTATATACCTACCTACCTTTCTGCTCTACCCTCTACATGTTCCCTCACCTACAATCTACCTATACTTTGCCACCATTGCCGCACCTCGACGTTGTGTCCTGCGCTCTCATATTCTCTGCAAACTTGCTAGCTTCAAATTATCCCCCCTCGCAGTATCAGAATTGATTCCAATCCACAAAACAAATAATTTGATTCCATTAGACATTCTCTAACACGAGTTGGACCAAAACATGCATGGCGGTGTCTCTTGTTTTCTGTGGCTGTAAACTTTAGTATTGAATAACCAAATACTCATAATTTACTATCCCCTTTTTTCATAATTATTTACGTGTGATGAAATTTAAAATTTTACCTGACGTATATTGTTAATATTTTCATATTTAATATCTGCATTCACAAGCAATTTGTGCAGTGTTTATTTTGTATTCTTTAGTTTTAGCGTAGTATTTATCATAGAGCAGCTTAAATGAATCTGTAACCATATTAACGACTTGCTTGCTACAACTTAATATTTTGATTGCCTAGATGATTTTAGTTTATAATTGTTTGGTGTAAATATTTTAGTACGCATTTATTACGATAGTCAATTATTTTAATTTTAGTAATCTTAATTTTCAACTTATATCTATTGTGGTAGTTCTGTTTGATTATTGTAGTTTCTTTGTCATAGGCTGCAATCATGTCCTAACGGTGCAGAGGGTAGAGATAGCTGCTAAATTTTATTCATACTTTTTCTGCGATAACTTCTGTTTTAATATGTTTTTGGAAAATGCGGCAATATAGAAGTTATTTGTGATAAATTTCGGAGATCATAATTATTCATCTTATTTTGGACTTATAAACATTTTTAAGTTAACCTATAATTCTCTTGTAATTATTCTGCATGACAAATTCATGAAAGATTCCATTATTATTTATATAAATCAGTTTATCGAGAATGTATCCTATGCTACGTCGGAGAGAAACTTTAGATAATACAATTTGAATAAATGTTATAGCACGAAAACTGAAAACACAAGAAAATTTTATCTAAGACTCCTCCTTAATAAAGAAGATTTTTTTAATAATTTATAACATTACTATTGTGTTTTCTCGTTTAGTGTAGTTTATGCAGGCTCACTAACAGAAATATGTAGTAGTTTATATTATCAAATATAGGCCTAATATCTGAGTTGATTTTCTGAACATGTTAAATCGTGTATTCTAGAAAATAACTTTTCCTTTCGTTCTACGTAATTTAAATTGCAATATTTGAAGAATTTTATAGAACTAATAGTAATTTGTATTGAGATGAACTAAACGTTACACTACTAATTTACCTAGTAAATTCACGAAAGAATGAACTTTTACAATCACGTTTATATGTTAGAGAAAAAACATTTCTTGCTAAAGACAGTTTTGTACTTAAACATATTATGAAATATGGCACTACTGCCGTCCAGAATGAACTGAGTGATATTGCATGAGTTAATTAACTCACAACCTGATGCGACAGCGTTAAAAACTTATACATGTAGCCTATGTATTTCGCATGTAGACCTTAACTTACATTTAAAAATAAACTCTAGTCTCCGCTCAATTTAAAACAGAAATGCAGAGTTTTCTCTGAATTCCTGAAATTTGAAGCAAAATTTTAGAAACTATAGATGTGTTCGCGATTTATTTAGATAACGTCTAAGTAGGCTAACATTTTGGACATGCAATTTTCGAACGTGAGTTGCATCTATCGTGGTAATAAAATTGCAATGTAGTAACGAAGGTCACCATGAAGGGGTTTTGTATTTTGTGAATATATGTGTGTATGTACGTATATATATATATATATATATATATATATATATATATATATATATATATATATATATATATATATATATATATATATATATATATATATATATATATATATATATATATATATATATATATATATA
>PNEQ01042753.1:0-83463 GCA_003012365.1 Medauroidea extradentata | reverse complement strand
TACCAAAAATTTGTGTTCATAAAGTAAATTTATCATATTTTTGTTCATCTTTTTTTTTTCCAACCAACGTAGGCTCTACGTAATTCAGTAGTTGGCACCACGCATATAAGTTACATAAATCCTCATATAATTTGTTGCTAATTTATAGAAAATCAGAATCTAACCAAAAATCGACTTTGTACCACCATAAGCCAAGACGACATTTTGGCATTGGGGCAACCTATAATGCCAGTGCTTGGCGATTGTTGGACAAATGTTGTTTTCGTGTTGTCATCCAACTAAAAACCAGTGTTTGGGCCAACGTAGGTACGAGACTCATTTTAATGTCAGGCCAACGTAATTTTTTCAAAGTTGGCCCAACTTTAGGGCTAATGTAGACTGCGTTGGCGCAACAAATACTTGCTACTGGGGATGTTACAGTTGCACCAACTGGCTCGGTTTGACATTAGTTACAACGTCATAATGTGTTTGGTCACCGCTGGAAACACTATAGAACATATAGCTAACTGACAACAGCGTAGAGGCGTTTCTTAATCCTATGTATGTACCTGGATCACCCTTACAGTCCCAATGCTTCTAGATCTAGAGATACGCGAAACATTTACTTCAGTGATGTTGCCAGACATTATCAGTGGAATCCCTAGGAATATGGGGAAGTAATATTTACTCAGTTGTTTCGTGATTTGCTATTTCCATTGTTTTCAGTAACTACAAAAATAGCATTGCAACCACTTAAAAAAAAAATATTGTTGACGTCCGTATTGACAAAATATTTAGTGCCCACCACAAACGGGTTTTTCTGTGTGTAACGCATTTTTTGATCAGTTCGATATGTTTTTAGCAAAAATTGCTTAAACATTTTATGTGCACGATTACCTATTTATAGAGCATATAAGTTGTGAATTATGTTGTGATATACCTGAATAGTTTAAATATTTTTATTTCGTTCTTTTAAATTTTATTTGTTGAACTATTTTTAAGTAGTTTTCAAATTGAAGATTTGGCTGGAATAAAGGCTTCAGTGAGCTAATGCCTTCCATTCATTTAACAGTTTTTCTTGTTCCACAGTATCCATAGGAGATACACACAACGTTTTACACCGATATCTCAATTTTCCACCAACTTATGCATTTTTGTCTTGACCTGGACTAGTATCTATCACTATGCTATAAATAATTGCTGTTTTATCTTAAAACTGCGTGTATAGTAAATATTATAAACTCGTGTATTGTAATTAGCTGCTAATTATTGGTGTAAGAGAAAATCATATGAGTTAGACGTAAAATTAAACAAGAACGAATTTCTCCTTAACATATCCATTATCTCATAATGCCACTTTATTACGGAGGTCTTTATTCCAGCCAACTCCTCAATTTTTACTACACAAATGTGTTAAAAGACTTGCTCAATTGTGACTTGAAGCATTCACGTAAATAACGTCATGTGCAGGTAGACTATTATTTCATGAGAAATCACATTAGAAATATTTATTTCATTTGCTGTCCGATTCAAATTTTTTTTCTGCGTAAGTTCGAGAATTAGCTGCATAAGGAAAAGTTTGATTAGCTTATACAAATACTTATTTCTTAAGCAAAAAAAAAAATTTTAATAATTATTTTCAGTGCTTGACCAGCTTAGAGATTAATAGTAATTTTTAAAAGCAGTTTTAACGAATACTGTTTTCTCCGTTATTGGTTTCCCCACCTTACCTGCAAAGTTTCTCGAATAAATTAATAATTTTTTTAAAACTCAGTAAGACGATAGATCTATGCATTTTAAGAGATTTGCACAGTTTTTGTTTGCTTTAAAAAAAAAAGTATCTGTTAATGGAATTGTCAATTTTTTTTTTTTTGCTGAAATGAGAATGTCAGGGTTGTAAGTAATGTACAAAATATGGTATTTAGACACGCTTGTTAGGGTTTGTTTATGTTTTCTTCGCAAGATCAAGTTGCTGGAACGTCATAGAAACCAAATCGACAACAGTGTTTTCTCTATGACGGTAGTTCTTCTGATTGACTCTTACCACGGCAATAGAAGAACAGGTCTGGACACTCGCCTGGAAACTTGACCCCTTGTTGTTTGGCTGTAGTTCACCAAGTTACCGAGAATATTGTGCTTTATTGGTGCTGCAGTTAGGGCGGTCGGACTCAAACTCCACCCACTTCCTTCCCACTATGATAAATAATTTATCAAAACGAATTTTTTTATCAATTTATGAAATACTTCCTTCGCTGACGAATTTAAGAAAAGGCCCCAGCAATCTTTATTTACTTTATAAATTTAACAATGGAAAAAAGTGGGCGGAGTTTAAGTCCGACCGCCCGAATCACAGCGCCAAAGATGCACAACATTCTCGGTAACTTGACGAACTGCAGCCAAACAACTAGGCGAGTGTCCAGACCTGTTCTTCTACGACCGTGACTCTTACGTGGAATATTTCCAGAAGGTGTTAATAAATCCGGTAGTTTGCTGCGAATAACTTATGGAAGTGTTGATGGACACAGATTTTAAGAAGTAGGCCTACAACCAAAAAATTTCACAACGAAGTGTGACATATTTATTTGACCTTTAGATTAGTATTCAGGATTTTGTCAAGATGCCAACAACTGATAAATACGCTCACGTGTTTGGACGGAATAGTCAGATAATTGCCAGTGAAAGCGAGCTGTATAGAGCATGACGATGTCAGCAAACATGAATAATTAAACAACAAGTTGGTTGGCACGAGCGTGCTAAGGCTGTTACGTGATTGCTTAGCACAGGATGTGTCCAGCTGTAATGTAGGAATATTACCAGCCGGCGTGCGTCCTGTAGTGCATAGCGTATAGCGACGCGTGGAAACTACACGGGTGTTGTTAGTGAGAGTATGATCTCTTCGTGCTACGACATCTTCGTCAATGCGTGTGTGTGTACATACCCGAGCTGCACGTGACACGCAGGTGCTGCGTAAGGTTATAATGATGTACACACTCTCGGAGCGCTTGCGTAAACGGTCATCGAGTCTGCACATATTGCAGTTGGCGACACTAAGCTCTGTGATCTTTTGTTGTGCCAATCTGTGACAAACTGAACCATTAAAGGCGTTCACGTGGCAAAAAATTAAAATTTTATATTTGCTTGGCATAGTGTTGGTTTTATAGACCTTACTTCTGACTACATTTTCCACTTGTAGAAATTTATTAGCTCTCATAGTTTTCTCATAGCGGCACGTCAAAGTCACAATTTGCAAGTTACAGGAACATAGGTTTAACAAAAACCAAGCGACTTGCTCGAATGAAATAATTTACACTGAAATTATATATAATGGGCACTATGCTAAAATATTTAAAAACACTCAACAAAGGCATTTTGTCTTTTTTAAAAATTGCCATAATTAAGGTGAATTTTCATAATTTTCGGATTTTTTTTTAAAAAGTACAAAGGAATTCCATTTTGTGTCTTCAATCCTTTAAAATCAACAGCAGTGAAATCTTCGTTGTTGACTAACGAATCTGCAACCACGCATGCCTTAACAACTGGCGAATTTCCCGAGCTATCTTTTAACCGGATTCGCAAAATTTTAGTCAGTGAAAGTTTTTAATACACACAATAGTGACAGGTGGGCGGCGGCTAGCCAAGTAAGGCTATGTCATAAATGTGTTAGCCAATAAGAACGTGTTTTCATTGTTTACGGTGGCGTTTGAAAATATGTCTTTTTTTTTTTTTTTTTTTTTTTTTTCAGCTGAATAATTTGAAAATTACAATGTTCACGGAACTATTTCTTTGCCTGGCTACATTTAGTGCCGAAATAATGCGGAAGAATCTGAAATTTAAATGTTGGAAACTTTACCTAGGAATTTCCCCTATCGTCGCCATGTAAGCTTACGTTCTTTTGGCGCCGTAGTTCAATGTGAGCATGTGTTCAGATCTCATCGAGACAAGCCGTTCTGTACTACCACACATGATACGTTAATTTTATTTGTAGAAGAATTTTGTTGTGCATTCAAGCAGAAAACATACAGACTATAAAGGACAATAACGATCTTTCTATCTAACGTAATGTTTTGACACTACCATTTCGACTTAGTTTGAATTATTTGCACACATTAGTAACAAGCTTGGAAGTTACTTACAAAAAAAGAGTTATTTGTAAAGGCGTGCAATACTTAAATATCATATAAGCAGAGTTGGATTTTTTTTTGTCTTTTAGGATTTAAATCTATATAGGCCTACAATAGTTTGACCAGTTTGACGTCAAAGAGAACGTATGCTGCACGATAGTTAAGGGGCCTACCTACACTTCAAATGCGTTGCAGCAAATTGCGGCTGTTCTTTTTTTTTTAATAAACTATTTAACGCACATTACATTAGTGTACCTACGAAAAAAAAACACACACACTTCAAAGCCCGTCACTATAGTTTTAAAAACTCGGCACGTTTATTAGAAACATCGTTTTCGGGCTTTTCAAAATGTCCAACGAAAAAATAGGAGGGGGGGGGGTCGTTCCAGACTACCATATCTGGAAAAATAACAACCGGATTCGAAAAACACAACTATAGCAACAAGCGTTAGACTTTTAAATATGATGTTTACAAATAAAATAATGTGGTCACAGCTTAAATTCCCATAGGAAAAAATATAATAGTAAAGCATTGCACGCGGAGAGGCGATAATATTCTACATTACATACGTGGGCCAGTGGCACTCTTACCCCTTAATGTGCATGTGAGTCAGGCTAGCCATTGCGTGAGAGAGTGTGTATGTGTGTGTGGTGGCTAGGATTGAAGCAAGGTGATGTGATCACATGAACGATGTGAGCTAGTGACGGCCTGGATAGATAGCTGTACGGCCAGGTGCGGTGTATCGTTGCAGGTCATCTGCTGCTACACGTCACGTCAACTCACACCCCGCAACTCTGAGCTAGAGCACAATAGATTCAGGTGAAACCTTGCCGTTCAAACATGAAACAAATAGTTACTGTTCCAACACACAGAAATAATTAAAAAAAGAAAGAAATGTATGCACAAGCTACACATGCAATGCATATTGATGAACGTGCAGTTATCTTTGTTACAATTTCACACGGATGTTTGCAAATAAAATTTACTCCCAGTAAACTAATGAAAATTCTTAAGAAATTTTCATTTTCAAAAATATTTGTACTCCTATACAATAATAATTATGTATGAATTATTCTTACTTGCACTAAAAATACACGTGAAATTTATTGATGTAGGCCTACTCAATTACTGTGCTTGCTCCATACTCTTTGGCGGTCACGTCATAGTGTAGGTTGATGTTGTTTCAGCTCCATTTTAAGGGCATGGGCCCGAGTTTCTTCGCATTTAATGTCAATTATTTTTTAAAACATAAATGGGAGCCGGTATCGTAAAATTGCTTCGTAACTTCGTTACGACTGATTTAAATTGCATACTCTAATTTTGTCGAGTCAGAAGACTGCAAAATAGTTGCTAATTAGTTAATTAACAAAATTTCCTTTAAATTGATAAATTAGCTCTACTCATCATACAGTTTGTCTCGAAAAATTACGAGAAACTCGGGCCCAAGCCCTTAAAGAAACACACTCCAGACTAGTGAGGAATGTCAGTGTCAGGCACATCTTCCAACAATGCTAATGATTGTCGTTTGAAAGCTTCCGTTGGTACTAATGCAGATAGTAAATAATAAATGCACAGGCTTCTACATAGAGGTGATGGTTTATCGCGGGAAAACTTGACTGTTTACTGGGGTTTCAACACACGTTCAACTTACCAGAAGATTACTGGCTTTCTCTTGTACTTGGAGCTGTTGTCCTATTTGACTGAGCCAATAAGAACCCCGTTACTGTAATATTTGATGCCTGTTATTGGTCTGCAGACAACTACATTATGCCAGACGTACATCAAACAACCATATATGTTGCAAGAAACTGCAGCGTTTTCAAAAGTATGCTGGCACAAAATATTTTCGCGGTATACCATCATTAGGGCCCGGTAGTTTTCGCGAAAAAAGATTTTTGCCCCACTTTGTTTCAGTGTCTTACGTGCGCACCTGCAGCTCAATTTCATGATTATTTGCAGAGTGTTTTTGTGCAGAGTCGTTATTCATTTGACTGTGCCAATCAGTACACGGATAACTACCACACATCACATCTGTGATTTGCGGGTTTAACCTCCACACGCTGGGCAATCACTGACCACATAGCAGAGATGCAGGTGCGCACGTCACTGAAACAAAGTGCTGCAAAAATCTTTTCGCGAAAACTACCCGGCCCTAACCATCATCTCTGTATGCAGCCTATGTTTAGTGCCACGTATTTTTGGTGCAAATAACTTTGCCTTACGTGCACATCTGCAGCTGTGATTAATGGTCTGTGATTGGCTGTTTTTATTCTCGGCGTCTTGGCGTTCTTCTCGCAAATCACAGACGTGTGCGGTGTTGCAGCAATCTGTTCTGATTGGCTCAGTCAAATAGGATACTTCTCAGCACAAACACACACTACCGACAATCATACAGCTGCAGATGCACATGTAAGACACTAAAACAAAGTGTTACAAAGAATTTTTTTTTTTTTTTTTTAATTTTTCTGCCCCTATAATATTACATAATTTTATTGGCATCATTACAAAATACCGTACCGTACTTGTTATCAAATTCCCGAATAATAGTATGAAAAGTGTAAGGAGCTTCCATTATGTAGTTAAGAAGACAGATATATCTATACATGTGAATCCAGTTCTACACAGTTTTAGCGACTTTACAGCACCTTTTAGGGACAGCAATATTCGTAATTACGTGTAGATTATTTTGTTTTCCCAAACTTGGGTTCCTTGGTAGAAGTTATCCTTTCAAGCCAGTGTGCTAAATCATGGGTTCCTACTGTTTAACACTCCTATATACATATGAATGATAAGATCACAAATATTTTTTTCAGTGTAGCCTCTGTTTTGTGGTGGCACCAGCATTTTATGACGAAGAATATTAAAGGCAAAGGTATACTGCACTTGTCTGTACCTCTGTAAGGTTCTGCAAAAACGTTTTCATATCTAAAAATACCACAAAACATCCAATGTCATAATTTATTACGGCGAGAAAGTAAGATGTTATGTTTACTACTGAAGACCTTCAGTAGATATACACGTGTAACGTTCTTTGTATGCAGTCCTCAAGCAGATATATTCCGTGCACATTGAGCATGTTTGCTATAGAAGGTTCAGTATAAAGAGAGCAGTTTTGAATTCCTAGTTACTATTTTCCTTTTAGTTATATTTTATTTCCCTGCCTATTTTTATACGAACAAAGCACCCTAAGTTAGAACTTCAGTACATAGATTGTGTACTCGAATATTAACATCTAAAGCCAAAATAAATACTATTTAAAAGTCATTATTCTACACAAGAGGGTCGTCAAAGTGATCACTTTATCCCTAACCACCTATATCAAGCTCTATTTGCCGAAGCTTTGCGCTTCAATCGGTGCCCTGGCCAGGCGGCCGCCTTAATTTCCACATCACAGTAATTCCATCAACGATTTCCTCAGTGAAATAACAAACCAGTAGGCATGGTCAATTAATTCCTGTGAGCTCATTTATTGCAAAATACGTTAACTTAAGAGGTGTTTGTTCGAAAATTCTCTGTTATAATTTGTTTAAATTTGCTCAAACTTGGATAACAAAGATTTAAAACCTAAAATATACGAAAAGTAAAAAATGAAACAAAGTAATCAAAATTGTGACTTGCGTTCTTTAACTGCCACGATGCTTTTAAATCTTGCTTGTAGACCTATAACATCCAGTATGTAAAAATTTTTCTTATTAACTGGTATTTAATATAGGCCTAGGTGCATTAGTAGAATTTTAAATAATAATAATAATAAAATTTCTTCATACGGCAATATTCTCGTACAAAAATGAGTTGTCCTGCGTTTTTAGTAGGTGTGAAAATTTTACAGTTATCTGCATAGATAAGGAACGCCTCCGAAAAGAAAATAAAAACCGTAGTTTGAACACTTTGCACAGCATGTGACGATATATTGTAAGCAATTGGCATTCCGGTAGGTACTACCCGAACATGTATAGAACAAAACAACGTAAGGAGGACTGTGATGACCACGTAAAATAAGCTAACGGAACTGTTTACGGGAAATTTTTACTACCGCAGTTTACTAATTTTTATATATGTTCGAAATACGATTTTGTTTCGTATAGATATATACTGTGACTATGTTTTACTTTACCTTTCGTAATTATTGTAAAATGGTATGTCAAAGTCAAAATTCGCATAAAACGATTTTATGCTGTAGCCTATGGAAAACCAACTGACTTAGTCTGAGTAGCTTATGCCAATAATTCGCACTGACGTACTGTGCCATGGGCTTCCTCAAGACATGTATAAAAGCGCATTGGATTTTATTTTCTACTTTTAAAAAAATACTGAATTCGAAATTTAATATTGACGGTATTCTTAAATTGTTTAGTAGTAAGAAACAAAATTCAGTGCTGTTTCTATACAGGACTTAATTTACACTGAAAGAAAAAATTCGTAGGAAAGCTTCCCTGCATTATTATATAGTAGGCCTAGTACCTAAATAGCCTACAAAATAATTTTGTAGGGGTGACAATATTTTAGTGGTGACAACAAAATGTTTTCGTAATGACCTCAAAAATTAATTTTGCAGGATAAATACCCATAAAATATTTTGCAGCTGTAACAAAATATTTTTTTTTCCTGTGTTGGCGATTTCCTTACAGAACAGATGTTTCAACAGAACGCTGAGGATGAAGTGTTCCATATTAAAAAAAATTCTATCGGATTCATTTGTAAAACCGTACAAATAAAACAATTTTTTTCGTATTTCCAAACGTAATTGGGTAATAATACCACGTCAGATTTTCTGTATAGTTTCTCATACTAAATTAACCACTCGTAAGTAAAGCAATTTTAATCGTGTTAGGCCTATCCTAATATAATCTACGCAGTAAAAAAATATTTATAAATTTACAACACCGATGTCTAAAACGGTTTAAAAAAAATAGATAGGCCTACAATTAATTCCCATACATGAATGGAAGTTCCTACGTCCTACATTTACTCTATTCGCCACCTGAAGTATGGTATACGTGTATCATGTATGTAGCAAATGGGTTAACAATTTCCTATACTGTTGGTGACACTTTATACAGTGTAGGATATGATCTTCAGCCTTTAAAAGACATGCAAACTTATGTGCATAAAATGAATCGACGTAAACACCTCTATAATCCCATCCTTCTAGGTCTGTTATCAAATCACACATTGAAGCACATTGCATTTTCTTCAGAATGTTATCAAAATAATTGAATTACAACCAAAAAATGCATACTGCCACACGAGGCTGTTATTATCAAATAGGTCATACTATGCCCGCATTAACACTAAATTTCGTAAGAAAAAAATTTCGACTTGACGGCCAAATTAAAATAATTACACTAAAAGTGCCACAATAGATATCCGCGAAAATCAACGGGAAATAAAAAATTCGCCAAGCAATCAATGCTTATACGATATTGCATCTGCCATAATACGATTCGCGCAATTAACAAAATAGTGAAGCTAAATCATCAACGTGTCTAATATTTACTATTTAAACAAATTCAAACGGCATTAAAAATGTTAAAAATAAACAAATAAAATTACGTTCGTTATTGAAGACGTCTCACAAAAAGGCTTGTAGGCCTATACACACTTCTCAGACATAAGGAAATTTTAGTTATGTAACAGTTTGTTAGAAACGTGATTTACAACGGATAAAATAGCGTTGTTAGCACTGCAGAGAACGTGTTGAATGATTAAAGAAACGTACACGCAGATAATTAAAAGAAGCAAGGCAGCTACAAAATATTTTGTGGGTATTTACCCTACCAAGTTTATTTTGTGGTCACCACAAAACCATTTTTTGACACGCATCGCTAAAATATTGTGGCAACCACTAACTTATATTATTTTGTGGTTACTACAAAACAATTTTGCAGGGAAGATTTCCTACAAAATTTTTATTTCAGTGATATATATACACACATATATATTACCGTGACAAAATAGAGAAATAGAGACTATTGAATAATATAGGCCTACACGACGTAAGGAGTCATGTCAGATATGTGCGTGGTCACAAAAGTTGAAATAACACATGAATTAACATCGACACTAGCACATTAATAATCAATTACTAGTGTCTCTTTGAAGATATCAGAAAGTTCTCTACTGTATACCTGTATGAAGTAATAACTTTCCGCAGGCCTGATAGCCTATAGTATTCGACATAAAAGGGAGGAGAGAGAAAATACACACACACACATATATATATATATATATATATATATATATATATATATATATATATATATATATAGAGAGAGAGAGAGAGAGAGAGAGAGAGAGAGAGAATGTGCATACGTGCGCTAGGTTCCAATTTACTATTTGTAGGCTACAAGAATTTTTTTTGTGTCTTACCATTTAATTGATTCACAAGACTTTAAAAAACAAGTATGTTATAACTCTCCTGTACTCAGTTTAACGATCTGAATGACTTGTATGCGATACAACACACTGTGTCTCGTTACATGTTAGCAGCTGCCTTTACATACTTACAAGATAGTCTCGATGGTGAAACCAACCTTCGTTATAGTTATGAAACTAGTCTGTAGGCTAACTCCTGACTAGCTACCAGAACGATAACTTTATATCACGTGTTAATTTAATTTATCCGCTCTAATTACTTATACGCTATATGGCAAACGCGTCAACCAATTATTAATTAAAATACTCATTGAGACACTATACAAAGAGCTAAGGAAAATCTATTTAAAAAAAATACTTTTACATGTCGTGAAGTTGAATAGCCTATTTCATTCAAAATAGAAATTACATTTTAAGCTTTATTAAAGTTTTCTTTAAATTAACTGTAAGGCTTTGCGACACACGTACACTAAAGACTATCCCCTAAATACCTACGTTTTATAAATAGGTTAACTTTAAAATATTTTTGTAACGATGTCTCATTTTTCCGATCAAACTGTATCCTAATGATAGACCTAAGCATGCTAAGTGATTTATTTTTTAATGTTCTCTGTTGTCCGTAATGAATATCACAAAACATGTACACTTTGAGGTCAGGAATGATCTAGCATATTTGTTGATGAATCTGTTTACTTTTGCGGTGGCTTAGTGAAAGCCTTTCATCACGTTATTGCTTCAGTTGAATTTACTGAAAACATTATTCAGTACAAAAAGAGGGAGCAATTAGCCTATTACGCCTGCTTTAGGCTACTGGCAAATTATCATTTTTGAACATTACCTTAAACACTTTAGAAATAAAGGGCTGCTGTGGCGAATTCGTAACATTACAAAAGTAATTCGGATCTTCCGACAAAATCATATTTATTCGTACATGTGCTGGAATAATCGGTTATACACACATTGATAGTTAGGTTCATGCAGGTAAGGTCAAATTTATATATTTGACACCTGTTTCAAAACATTTCAGAAACCAAATTGACTTGGAAACTTTACGTTGCCTATATAATAAAGGAAATGATTGTCGCTGCAGCTTATCATGGACTGTACATAGCCTACGTACTGTTGTGTAGCAAGACAACAGAATTCTGAGTTTAGATTATACAGCAATTATTTATTTTAAAAATTGTTTTCGTCTGGTAATTATGGATTGGAATTTTATAATTCTGTCCCCTACGAAGTTTTTTCTTGTACCACTCTGGTGAGTTTCGAACGATAAATTATTGTTTACAGTAAACGTTTGACTACTGTGCAAACAGACACTGAAAATGGTACAGTCAGCTTGTAACCTTTCAATAATAAAACCTGACACATAAAACAGTGCCTTAAAAATACAAAATCATAAAAAATAATTATTGACCCCAAAATGCGTTGGGGGACTGCTAAGTAGGCTAGCCTAAACCAGATACCTACGTACACTCTAAAGCTGAATTAGTGAGTATTCACTGATTCACGTTGATGGATGGAGCAGTTTCAACAATTTTAATCAATGAAAATAGTCACTGTTTAATTAGTAAATATTCGCTGATTTTCTTTAAGAGTGACAACATCTCACAAGTTAATCAGTTAATATTCACCGTTTTTTAGTTGTTATCAAAGAACAGTTTTCACTTATTAAATCAGTGAAAAATGACTGGAAAATCTGTGGACATTCACTTAATTAACTTGTGGAATGTTGACACTCTTCATCAGAATCAGTGAATAGTCACTGATTTCGCAGTGGTTTCTTACTGATTCAATTTGTTGAAACTGCTCCATCCATCGGCGTGAATAAGTGAATATTCACTAGTTCAGATTTAGAGTGTAGGCCTAATTAGGAATTGGAACAGAATAGAACAAAACAAGACCAAATCTACCAACTTATGCCTAAATGACGTATTAATCAAAAACAAAATTTAAATGTAATATGCCTGTCACAACAAATTTTTTTATTTACTTTTTGTATTTATCTATTACATAGACCTAGCCTTCACACGACATACGCAAGATTTTTGCATTTAGCTAAATTTTTTCAGTTGCAAGTTTGCTAATTTAAACTAACTTGCTTGGCTGTCTCAGACGTATTTCAGGGTTAATATTAGCCTAATATTTTTTATTATTGGTATTTTTACTTTTTAAATAATCGGTTTTGTGTCGAGTTTTTAAAAATATTTATTTTAAATGTTAAATGTTGTTTTTTTACATGAATTCTACTATAATTACTGTAGATATTGAATTATATAAATTTATGTTTATTTTATACAGTTTAAAATGGACTGAAATGTTTGGCGTCATATAGGCTAACACGTAGGCCTACTTACGTTTTAGTACGAAATTGTTAATATTGATAAACTAAATAATATTTTAATGCGCAGTATGTAGGCTATATAGTTTTATATGCAACAATATTCACAATATAAAGTATCAAATTTCTGACATTTGTGTGTATTTATGATTAGTCTACTTAATATTTGTTGTGATTGCTCATTGTAAAAGTATCATGTGTTGATTCTAAACCTTTAACAATATTATCACATTTTCAATTTATATTTGAAACACTTGAATTAACCCATTTTTATTATTTTTTTAGTTAAAAATGTGGACCGTCGTATTTACAAACATGAACCAAAATTCAAGTAGACCGAATTAACTTAATAAACCGAACAAAGAAACAGTATATTTACATAGCATGGTAAATTAGTACACCATGCAACCAGTCTATGAAATCCTCGGAAAAGAGCTCATAGGTCTAACTTTTAAACATCTGGACAAAATTTCATAAAATGCATCTAAGAACCACTCCGATGAAACACTACCTTTCGACTGAAAAAGAAGTATTGAAAACCGCCATAGAATTGGCATGCATTTTTCTAGTCGATGTAAGAAGAGGGAACGTGTGTGATGAGAAAGAGAGAGAATATTAGCCTAATCTTTACTTTGTACCTATTCCTGAAATTCCGGCAGAATCTTACACGCAAGTATATCGACTCGTTTACATTCATAGGCCTAAATAAATTATATTTTGTATGACGTTTTCAGTTGTTCGTAGTGAACACGAAATAGTGCAATCTCAAGCACGTGTTATTCGTTGTCTGTTGAGGGTGTGTTATCAATTAATTTAGTCCAAGTAAGACGGCCATTGAGCGGACGATTTAATCTGCAAAGTTCTTGCCTTGGCATGCTAGGAAGAATTTTTAAGGAGCCCTGGAAAGGCAGTCTTGTGGACAAAATGTGTCGGTTGACTGTGAAGTCGGTCGCAGTGTTGGTAAGTTATCCTCTTGAATGTTTACCTTCTCTCTACTCAGCGAGTGTTGTCGGGCGGCATCTCTTGTGCTGGGGACAGTCTTGGCGTTGTAATTTATTAACTCCCCCCTACCCCCCCCCCACGTCATGGGTCTGGGCCGGTTGTGTCGCGGGAACCTCAGTCAGTGCCACAACACCATTGGCCGAGACTTCCGTCTTTGAAATCGTGTCGGGACAGCTTATTCCCAAACAATATAAAAGGGGAATGGAGGGAGTTAAAAAACACGACTCCACCTCTCGTTCCCCACCAACGCTTGCTTACAACTCAGTGGAGAGAGAGGAAATAAAGAAAGGAACGGGCGTACTCCAGCCTTGCGGGCCGGATCGATGATGCCCCGTCACCTACTGAAGCAGCCATTTTCTTTTCACCTTGCCGCGTGTCTAGGGGCAGGGGGAGGAGAGGTGTTGATCAGCGGCGCGGGCCAATGGCGAGTGCGGGTGGGCGTGGCGGCCGGCGCAGGCGCGCCAGGGAGGGGAGGCTGCGCGCGCACGCCGTGGCAGTGGAGGGGAGGGAGAGGGTTAGAGCCGGGGCAAGGGCTCAGTCGCGACTGGGCCGCGGTGCAGTGCGGACGTGATAGTCAAGAGGCAAGCGAAGCGAGCAAGGAAGGTGGCGTGCTCCGTGGCCGTGGTGGAGCGAGGGGCAGCGGGTTGCGGCGCGTGGTGCTGGGGTCGTGCCAACACCCTGGCTACCGCAGGCGGCGGCGACCTGGCCCGCCCCCACGGGGGCGGCGCGTCGCTCCTCGTCAACCTGCAGGGACCGCAGCGGCCCATCAAGCTGTCTCCCGTCAAGACGGAGGATATGAGCGAGCAACCGCAGAGTGAGTACCTCCCTGGCTTCTGTCGTCAACCACGTGCTTCAATTACCGTCCTAACATTTCGTTGTTTATTTACAGTTTAGATTGATGGCTAACTAAGACTGGAAACAACAGTGAGAAGCCTCAGAGGGTGTAGAGGATAGCTGCAGGGTGTTGGTTCGGTGACAGAATAGAATATTCTGCGAGAAGATTTTGTGACTGTGAGGGTAATTGGGAGGTAAAAAAGGGCTTGGAAAGATGTTGAGAAGGAAAGCTACCAAACTCGCCACCGAGCGGTAGCCACATTACAAGTGGTAAAAATAATTAATATCGTTTGCAATATTCAGTATCCGACGCTCTAACATATCTGAATGAGCCAATGAAAATTATAGCACGAGACTAGTGAACGCTAGCAGCTAATTTATGTCCAAACATTTTTAATAGTAGCCCAATCACAATATATAATGACAGTCTGGGAAATATTGTAGCACCATACTAAAATCTTCCCTCAGTAACGATGCGATAAAGTTGACGTTGATCGGCGCGTCTAACGGGGTATCGTCACTACGTACGCGCTCTACGGCTTGCGAGCTGATGGACGTCTTGCGACGAATAGGCGCCAAGCTTACGGACGTATAAGCAGCGCGACTGAAAATTTTTTCGTAAACTGAAAATATATAGCAGGGGGCTCGTTGCTTCCAAACATAGACTAAATGTTTGAAAATGTATAACAATTGTATGTAGGCCTACAGGGCAAACACAAATATTAATTAGTACAATTGTACCATGGCTTCAATGCACAATTTTATAAGTAAGTTTACAATTTTTATTATTTTGACGTATGGGGAAGGGGACGAGAATGCCTGTGATTTTTTGTTTGACGTATTCACATCAGTTGTATTTTTTTTAACATGACTTGTTCTATATCTTTGTGCAAAAATATTTAGAAAAAAATCTTATGGTTCTTTTACTATACCACGTGTGGTGTGCGTCGTAGAATTTTTATCTGCAGTGCCGTTATTTTCGCCACCGTAGGCTTACTACCATAATTGTTTTTTTATTAGTCCTCTTACATGCAAGCAAAAATGAAATGTCAGTATTTATCTTGTATTGTCCTAGATAGCGTAGACCTGTATGTTGGAATGTGGGCGAATTCCAGCCCAGTTCCTTAATGATATTGTTAAATGAGTAGAGACATGCAAAATTCGCGTTATTATTTGGTGATATACTAGCCTTCACTGTCCTATAGATTCTTGAACATGTTTCGTGTTTTCATTGGATAGCTGTGGTGTCATTTGACTGTGAGTGCCCTGCATACTAGGACTGGGAGACTTCTACTATTGGCCAGAAGATGTCTCCTGCGAGCATCACCAAATTCAGCTAATGGCAGACGTCGTATGAGCGTACAGTACGTCGGAGCTCAGTCTTCTGGTAGAAAATAACGCGAATTTTACACGTCTC
This sequence comes from Medauroidea extradentata, assembly GCA_003012365.1. NCBI lineage: Eukaryota > Metazoa > Arthropoda > Insecta > Phasmatodea > Phasmatidae > Medauroidea > Medauroidea extradentata. Next base: position 67,393 of record PNEQ01042753.1, on the reverse strand, counting down.
TATAAATGAGTTATGCTGGTGTCCGTGAGCTGACGTTCGTAATTGCGACTTCTTAGATGTTGACCAAACTTCGCCAGTTTGAAACAGCGTGGTTTAGTATTGCACAGGAATAGCGTGTTTATAGTTTGCCTCTACACAGCGCACAGCCAGGATGTACACTCCACACTTGAATCTGAGAGAAATTAAAACCACTTCAGTAAAATTCCAGGCGTTCCTGTCAAACATGCGTGACTGAAGTTAGTGAAACCTTGATCACAGTTTCAGCGACTGAATGCTACGATGTAGCAAAGGTTCAGGCTTGTTCTTGGTGTATTTCACTTATCCTCATTAACTGATTTTCAGTGAATTCTGCAGGTTATTCAGTCAGGCAGTTCAACATTTCGCTGATTATAACCACTGATATGGATTCATAAGAGCGTAAGGAGAAATAGTTTGTCACTAGAATCTGTTACTTGGGTTTGTAACAGACAATTTTTAGTAATGTTACTTACTTTTTTCATTTTAGTATTGTGAATTTGTCGCAAGGAGTTAGTTGTTATCTCATAAGGAATAGGCCTACAACATTGCACATTAGGCCTACTCATTACATACTGCAAACTGTATCTCACTAATTCAAATTTCTCTGCACCATACAATAATGTCGCTTGTCTCACTTACTTAGCCTATTAGTTATTCAAATAACATATATGAATTTTGGATTAACCTACTGTAATCAGCCTAGCCTAACACTTTCACAATATAAACGTTATAAAGCCGTAATTCCTCTTATAATGTTTTTATTTTATTTTTAATCAGTACAGAAAAAAGGTTTCCCATATAGGCCTACTTCATTAGTTTCTTTGTTGAGCTCATACTTCTACAGACCCATAATGGCTACAAAGGGAAAACCACGCCTAGTATTTAAACACTATAAAAAACAATCTTTATGTCACTACAAACTGTTCTTTCATTGTGGATTTCAACCAAATATTTTTGTGGTGACCACAAAAATGTTAGCTGCCACAGTTAAGTTTTGCAATGATAACAAAAAAATGTTGTAACCAGCACTACAAAAACATTGAAATTTGTATTGTCAAAACATGTATAAGTCAGCACGAAGCCTTGTTTGTAGTGTGGTCTGCAGAGCTGCATGCCCTATTTGACGTTCATACCGCATTGTTATTGCTTCCCTACTCTCTCGCGTGTATCCATGCTTGTTACTCATGTCCATGTTATAAGTGGAGTCCAATAATTTTGTTTTTCACTAACAACTTCTCACTTTATTTCTCTATGTTAGCAGTAGACAAGTTCGGAGCTCACATATACATTCATTTCACGAGTTGTCATATCCGATGTTCCACAGTTAGTAATTAAATTAGTTTGACAAAAATAAAAGCAAAGTATGTTTATTTCGACTTTTAGGAACTCGGCGAAGTTAAGGCAAAATTTCCCTTTATTACACTTAACCAATTATAACCATACATTTTACTGACATCAACTAATGAAATTATTGTCAAGGCAATTAAACACATAGAGTCTTATAATATTATGAGTTGCTATAAAGCTTATCTAAATTTAATTTGGACATATCAACACGTATTTATCATGGTGAGAGACGAGGAAATGTATGTTGAGCTAGCTGCTGGCTTGTAATTAGCAGATCCGGGAAAATTGGCGTGTTCACTGACGTGTATAGGCTAGCCTGCAAGAACATATGTGTATTCAAGCAGACATTATCTGCTCACTGGCTACTCTGTAACACAGTGATATGGGTCTGCATTTAATTGCTTCTGTACTGTTGGCTAAGCCACTTCCACAGGAAGTGTCATATAAGTCACGGGACAATTACGAAAGTGGCCAACTTACACTTGCTGGAAGCTTAGGGCCAGAAGAACACGCGAATTGTTCACGTCGCTACATAATTAGACTGCTGCTGCAGTGAATATGCTAATTCAAAATGGAACTTCCCAAACGAAATCGGTCACATTTTCGTGTCCAGGCACGTGCTTGTAATCACTGGAAATATTGGGTCGCTGTTTACACTCTGTAAATCCCAATCAGTGGAAGCAATCAGTGAAATGTTAGCCTAATCACTGAAATTCCAGCCAACAATCTGTTTGTGTCTGATTAAACTGGAGTTCCCTGGAAACCAGTTGGCAGGAACACTGTAGAAATATCTTCCTAAAATATTTAGGAAGTAATTAACCTAAACACAGTATGGGACAGTTACCATAGGCCTACTTCCGCCTTGTAACATGCAAGCTTCTACACTTGTTACAATACAAGTCTGGTTACTTCAGTATGCATTTGACTGTTTTATATAAAGTGTAGGATTGCTACAATGGATGTCTGGGAAACTATAATACCACACCTACTATCTTAGCACTCCTATACGCACGTCTGGTAAATTTACAAACTATTTTTAAACTGCAGGCGACATTCACTGAGAATGTGTCTACATCAGTTTTAAACCGGCAACATTTAATCACTAGGACAATCAGCACTAATTCGCTAACGTCAGATGTTCAGCATTTTTGACGGTAACGACTATAATCCCAGCGAACATTTCCTACTGATTCAAGTTTGTGTATTTATCTAGTATTTGAAGAGACTGTACCATCCCATTCTACCTTATCACGTCTACAACTATGCAGTCTAGCAAGCAGCTAGTGTCGAGTCCAGAGACATTTCCAAGGATTTTACTTTCCTGACACACCTGCAGCAAAACCTACACGACGAATGCTCGTTAGGATTGGCAGCGAGTAAGAAAATTAATTCACACGTTAATTAATTACACACGAGACACGGTTGTAAACACACATTAGTGTGGTCGAAATTAATTCACTCCTGCTCTTGTATTTAAACAATTCCCAAGACCATTACGTACCGTCATTTCGTTTCCGTGATTAATTCATGGGTTTTTGTATACGATAGCACAGGCATTAAAGCGCGGTCTCTGTGTTGCTGTTAAATGAGCGGACATAATTAATTTCCACCGGAATTGTTTTTCCTAGAAATAACGTGCTTATTAACGACTGTGCTTTATAGGCCTACGTTCACTTTTAAGACAATGCTAGGAAGTTTTTTTTAACATTGGTGCAAACAACTCGAAACATTTATTTACGAAATGCTTTGAAAAAATTCAAGGATATGATCAGTCACACGATGCACAATTCTATGTAGGCGTATTCCAAAATAACGCACCGTCCGTCCGTAAAGAATTATTTTACTAATCTAAACAACTATGATGTTAATTGCTACCAAAAATAGGTATGAATTATAACATACTATTTCTGAGAAAAAAAAAACAGTGTAGCGATTCTTCAGTTTAAAATTTATCTTTCATAACAAATATTTGTCAGAAACTGTGAAACTGCCGGGAGTGGATTTAACTGACCATCAGTCAGTTGTATCTCGTGTGCTGATGTTTTCTTGATGTAGGCCTATCGATGTGACGTCATTTGTCAGTATAGACTTCGCTGAATGTCGGGAAAATATGTGTGTTCTTTTATTTGTAAAACACAATATTTTCCAATGAATGTCGAGGTTAGTGTTTTGCACATTGTCATATATAGTACATAACAGTAGGTAGCCTACATTATACATAGCATTTACTCAGTGTTAGCACAGTTCGGCAGTGAGAGCTTAATACAAATGACTACAATTGAACATTGTGAGGTACAGTTCATAGGCGGAAATGAAAAATTGCTGAGTCAATTCTGCGAAACTACTGGGGGAAGTTACGGAATCCTGACGTTGTCAATCTATTAATATGGCGTGAAGGTAGGCTATTAAGTACAGTATTATTGTTGTTTTACGAAATGTTCGGAATAATTCCGGAGTGACGGTATCACGAAATGCAGATAAAACATGTGAGAAATGTGGATATTGAGATGAAGCATGTTATTAGAACTGTGCAGAATATATTGTCAACCTCTCGTAGCAAGTCTTCCAGTGATTAGACAATAAACCAGAGATGACATGCCGTTAGTTCACGTAGGGTGAGTGCGACATGTAACTATGTCAGCCGTTAGTTCACGTAGGGTGAGTGCGACATGTAACTATGTCAGTTTCTGCCTTATTTTACACCGATACATGTAGCGCAGATGTTTACATCGGAAACCATGTGTGACCAGGTTAGTTACTGATACGTCTATAGCGTGTTTGATTATGTAACGGCATTTCATCTCCTACATATTACGAACTGGGGATTAACATTACCAAAGTATTACAGTGTTAGCCTATGAAGAGAGAAGTTAACATAGCGTTATTTGAAACAAGTAATGTTCCTTTGCAGTAGGCCAAGAGTTGTTAACGTATTAGACAGTCACTAGGGCTAGTAATGAAGAATAAAGCTTATTTGATTGTATGTTGTCCAGCCAAAATGTTATTTGTGGGAGTTATTTGTTCATGAATCTTCGTTTCAGCTGAATTAAAAGACAATGTTTAACTTATTCCCTGCTTGTTCATAGTCCGACGATACTCGATGTGTCTGTTAGTTGCGAGACGTGTTAAGTTACCCGTCATATTATTTCACTTCTCTCGTCGTTCACATTTAAGTATATATATACTTGTATACATAGACACTATGACATATGCTTGTGTGATATATAGTCTATAAGCAAGCTCACAGCTAGAATATATAACATATTCAAAGTAATTTACGTAGTCACACGCGGCTTACGTTTATTCCTTAGTTTTCTTGCAAAAAAAAGTAATGGACTAAGTGATAAATATTCTAGGAAAAGAAATTAAGTTCTGGGTGGGTTTGTACTTCCTTTAATATTTTTTTTAGGCATGTGACGAGTTGGCATATTCAGAACGCCTATTGCTGTAAACAAAAAGGCCCATGAACTGACAACCTACTCTGAAGATGATTACCTATATATGTTCAAACTTAATAATATCTATGTTTCTAATAACAGGCAGCATATGTTCTTATCGTAGGCCTATGATATTTTATTAGGTCCATTTAGCTCTTTGTTACTTGTGTAGCCTACTGTTGGCGGTAACGATTCGTCGTTTACAAAATGTTCACTTTTGTTAAATTAGTTTAGGTCTTCTTGTTCTGATAATTAATTACCTGTAATAACTTGTATGTTTTCTGATTATTGATGTAAAATAAAATTTAGTGTCTGTATATTTTCAGGTCCTCATATTCCTGACATAAATGTTGGCACAAATTATCCTCACTCAAGTTAATTTATATAGGCCTAGTGTTGGAAGTGTCGTGTCGCTCATTAGGTTGACTTGTTGCGCTATTTTATGTCGTCTATGTCACCGTTTACCGTTGTCTAGTGTGTTTATCACGTGTGTTTGACTTTAATGTATATCTTGAGGTTTTACTTTACACATGATACAAATAGTGATATCCAACCATAAACGATACCAGTTTCAAATACTATAGGCCTACATTTTAAGTGTACTTTGCCTGAAATCTCATACACTAGGTATAGGGCCTACGTTATTTACCATTTTTTTGTTTCGCAAAATAAAAATGAGATAATGAATTTTATTGTACAATTGTATACCAATTCTCTGGTATCGAATTGTGACATTAAAAATTCATCTGTTCCTTTGTATTTATTGATACCAGTTCCAGAAAATACACTTTCAAGTACTACTCTACCGAAACTTAATGTTATTCACATTTATATAACTAGACAATTGCAACAAACGATTTAAAAAAAATTGAAAATTATTTCACCGTACCGGTTTGTTTGATACCGTACTAAAGTATCATCAACCCTCATCGTTGTATTCTATACAAGACGATATTAATGTTATTTTTTATGGAATGTATGTACATGTATCCGCTTTACAAATCTATTCATAATACAGGAAACCTCCTTCACTTCAGCACACACACATATACATATATATACAACATTTAATTTAGGAAAAGTGACAGTGATATTTTACCTTTTAAACTTAGCTTGCACCATCGTTATCCAGTATTATTCAATTGTTTCTCCAGAATCAGGTGTTGTACACATTTTTATTAAACTTACAGAATGTGAAAATAACTTAACATGTCTTGCCAAAATAATAAATACAACTGAAAACTTTCACTAATCAAAACTACATAAAAACATGTATAACCATTCACTAATTTGAATAGCATTGCTTTTCGCGTACTGGCGTTCCTGCATTTTCGATTACACTTTTAAATATTTTCTCAGCCTATTTACGGAATAGTGGTGGTAAGAATTTCTTCAGACACTTCCGTAGCTTCACGGGAACTTTTACCTTCTTCGACAGAAGTTTCCGAAAATACAGATTCGTGATACGTAATTAAGCTACCCCTACATGTCCGTATCTCGTAACATTAAAATAATAGCATACCGACTCGCGGGTAATGTTCTTAAAATGTATTGGTAATATTTACGGATACATAATCCATATCTATAAAATTTGTTTATGAGATATGTGCGTAAATTTACGGAAATGTTGCGTATGGATTCCGTAGCGAACATTTACCAGACATTTTCGTATTTTGTTTACTACTTGTACATACTCGTCAAGATATACACAAATTTACGGGTATTTTCAACAGTGTAGTCACACGAGTGTTCGCATTGAAGGGTAAAAGAAGCGCTTAACTTAAAAACGGAATCCTGTCCTGCCACAAAATATTGCAAAAGTACGTTGATGTAATGACTTATTAATAGTACAACTTTCAACTTTGATTTTAAATTAGTACAAAACAAATTACACATTGCGTCTAATGACATTTTCCATCGCAATATCCACATTTCTCACGTGTCTTATCTGCATTCCGTGATAACATCACTTCGGACAGGCGCGCCGGAGCCAAATTTTGAATTGTGGGGAGGAGGAACAAAATTTGGTGGGAGATATATGGGGGGGGGGGGGAGGAGGCTTTTACCCAAAAAAATTGAGGAGTCCGGGGTTCTTCCCCGGAAAAGTTTGAATTTTAAGGTCCAAAATGATACACTTGAGATATTTCCGAACAGAAATATGGGGAGTAAAAAGCAGCCAACCTCAACTAAATATTTTTTTTTTTCAAATAAAGTTACAAATGTATTACATATACCCTAACATGTGGAGGGGAGGGAACACATAGGCCTACTTTGCCTCGCCCCCTTCCCACACAAATGAGAGGGGTGGCAACCGCCCCACTGCTTTGGAATTATTCCGAACATTTCGTAAATCAGTAATACTACTTGATGACATGAGCCATCATTTGTACTGCTTTTAATATATTTTCTTCCATTCCTAAACGTGAGCAGATATCGAAAAAAATAAACAGTTTTGTTTAAAATTGTTTTAATATGTAGCCTCAATTTTTCAAGACCGAAATTTCTATAAATTTCGCTAATGATATCATTAATGAGAATTTCCTGTCGTTCTGATTTAACAGTGACGAAATTCGTATCAGCAGAATGCTTTGTTTTCATCGGCAGTATCTGGAAGTAAGTAAAGTAGTATACAAATGTAAATAAACACCAGCCAAGCAGTTCCTACACTCAGTCGAATGCGTGGATACATGCACATTAGTGATATCTGACAATGTACTGGACTCCAATCTACTGTGTCATCATGTGACTACCGCTTCTGGTCCACAGAATGCCTGCGATACGATTGAAGGAGATTTATTCAAAACCAATTATTAAAGATGATGCTGTATCGCGAAAATTTATTGTGCTAACATACCACTGAAAAGATTTTCAAATGTTTGCTGCAATGGGAGTTTACAATTAGAATTTATTGGTTTGTGGACATGAGCAATGGCGTATGTTCACAAACCAATCAATTCTAATACCCTTGAAAACACTGGTTTCTTGCTACGTGTCTGTGATTGGCGACATACTTCTGACACAACGTAGCTGTCTGCAGACCAATAACAGGCATCAAATATTACAAATACAGAATTCATACTCGCTCATGGTCAAATGGGGTACCAACTGTACAGGTAAAAGCCAGGAATCTTTTGATCAATTGAAACCCAGCAAACAGCCAAGTTTTCCCGCAACAATCCTTCATTTCTTCCCAATGATATAAGGTATATTGTAAAATACCCATTTCCTTTTAAAGATACTAGAAAATCGAGAACATATTTAAAGTCAACATAGTCTCCAATAAACTGTAGTATAGTTACTGTATAATTATTGGATTATGTAGTTCGTGACACGTGGGAACAGCGTTGAGACGAATTACACATGTTCTGTGTTAAAGCCGTACTGTTCTAACTGAGCATGTTGATTAGCGAATCAATGCTTCAAATAAACGATATCCAATATCTTGAGATCTGAAAAATTCACGTTTTATTTTATGCGCAAGCTAGAGTTCCAACAACTATATATCTGCATCACGTTTACAATTGGCCGTTGACTTACTCGACACTACCTGGAAGTAGCTGAGTCAATAATAAACCTGTAACTGAATACAGGTCCATTTCACAGTGTCAGCGAGCAGCTAATAAACAGCTGCTGTCTGCACGATTTCACATATATTCTTGGAAACTAACCTACATGCCAGTGAACCCGCGAATTTTTCCGGTCCCTACCAATGTCGACACAAACCCTCCAATGTATATAGCAGGTTGGAGCCTAGCTGACTGATCCCGCGATAGTTCACTGTGTCTAACTATCCTGCATTGTAAGCATACAAATACATACAAAGACACGGAGACAATAACGGAGTGTGTTCGGATGAGAACAAATCTGTGAATTCTAGCCAGTTGTTCAGCAATGATGCGATATTCGCAGGCCTCATATACCTTACACGTGTATGATACGCCTGCATAATTAAGTTGTAGGTATTTATTTTTGAACGATTCTTACAATGGGGACCAGTTACAAACTACGGAAGTGTTTTGGACGTACGACATTGCAGCAGATGGTGTCACAGAAAACTAGAGAATACACACTATCAGACAAACTTTCCTCCATGTGTTTTACGTTTCTGCTGTGTCGTCTATATCCAGGTTTTTGTCGTTTGTTTTGTCTGTTTGTTATTATTTTTTGTCTGTTGTTTTGTACTTAATGACAGCATTTCTTTTGTGGAATAATCTGAGTTATTTATTTCGGTTTTCTTTGTGCTTGGGTGTTCGTATTGTATAACTTATGTTTACCTTTGTTTGCCGGTTGCAAACAAAGTATTTTTGTTTGTTTACTTGTCTGTTTGCCTGCGTAAATTCTCTGGTTGTCTATGTCACAGCATTTACTACAATGGCGTATTACCAAAATACTTCTTTAGTTTGTAAGTTGTCTTTGTTAACATAGACTTTAGCGAAATACCTGCAAAGACTGAGAGTAATTAAATTTATCGCCGGAAAAGTTAATTGTTTTCTAGATTGCATTTAACATGTTCTATTCCGTTACTCGTGTGCGTTCCCATTCGACTGTCTACCCAAAATGGATACAGCGCAGTCACCTGTGTTAGGGGAACTTTGAAAATGTTCTACGATATAATTAGAGATTATGGTTTATCGAGGGAATACTTGACTTTTTGCTGGATTTTAACATACGTTCAGCTTATCAAAAGATAACTGGCTTTCGATTGTACGTGGAGCTGTAGTCCTATTTGTCTTAACCAATAAGAATCCCTCTTTTGTAATTAACTTCGCAGTTTTAGGAGTTTGCCTTGATAAATTAGTAAAATTTACGCAGGAGTTTTTTTTTTTTGCAAATTTAACACCTTTTTATATGTTATATTCTGTCGAAATTGTTTCACTGGGATACTGACAGTAAGTTTCATTAACAGCACTTACAAATATTACCCCATTCACCGTAACGTAAATGTAGAGTTGAAACTTCAAACCAAGGCATTCTGAAACATAAAGGTTTGGTTGGCCAACAAAATTACTTTTTATATATTCATAAACAAATCATCTACAATGTGTCAGATGTACAACATCCTATTGCAAAATACTAAAGTTATTTCAAGGGTATTTGCACAAAACATTTTTGCGATATACCATCATCTCTGAACATAATTATTGCGAGTAAATAATTTGGCGGAAAGTAACGCACTTATGAAATTTAAAATTTTATTTTGAAGTAAATGAATGACTGTTAAGTTTCATCCTCCGTGTCATATATGTTTCAACAAATAATGTGTGTTTCATACTTTCATGCTGCGATAGCGAATCTCGCAGTTATGCTCACTAATTCAAATAATATAACATAATTTAACATTCTAGGAAGTATAAAAGAAGATTCAGTACTATACGGTGCCATGATTAGCAACAAAACTTCGACTTATATCTTTACTTAATTATTAGGATATAAAACGTCTCGCTGGGTATTCAGACAGTGTCAGCTGTTTGTTTCATTTGTACTAGGCTTGTTTGTAAACTTAACATGTGAAGTCTTCCTCCTGCTCACATAGACCGCCTCCCAAAAATTCACTTTCCCGTTTGTTTCTTGTTGTCGTTTTGTACCTTATCTGATCCCATGTTTATTTCCTTAGTGACTAAAAAACATTTCGAAGGTTTCTGTTATCATCGGGGAAATTTGTAAATTACTACTTACTTTGAAAGCAGGAAAAGTTAATGAACTTAAAAATTGGACATGCTGTTGACAAATACCTCTTACGTCTGTGTTCCGACATCGTCGAAGAAAAATGCGTTTGTAGGGAATATAGTGCGCTCTAAACAGGGACAAAACTAAGTTTTGTTGATGATGCTCTGAGATTAATGTTTCGTTGGACAAAACTATTTAAGTTTAACGCGCCCAAATAATTGGTTTGTATACACTCTAAAAATAGTTAGTAAATTTGCCACAGTGGGTATAGGAGCGCTAGGAAAGTAGGTATGGCAGAATAGTTTCCCAGACATCCATGGTAGCAATGCTATACTTATTTATAAAACAGTCAAATGTATACTGAAGTTACCAGATTTGTATTGTAACAAGTGTAAAAGTTTGCATATTTACAAGGCGGAAATATGGTAACTGTCCTATACTGTGTTTAGATTAACTACTTCCTAAACATTTTAGGACGTATTTTGACAGTGAAGGTATAATCAAACATTTCTTGTTGAAATAAAGTTATTTTATGCCACATAGGGTATGAGTTGGTTGCCACAGAGAAAATTGTGTGTAGCATTGGAAACTTATTTTCGTGTTAAATGTAGTAAGTAGAAAGAAATTAATGTTTTAAAACCTACCAATAAGTTATTCGAACCTGAGATATGTCAGACAGAAGGTTGTAAACTCAGTTTGCAATTAACCACGCAGTTTTAGGAGCTCGCCTTGTTAAATAAGTGAATTTTACGCAGGAGTTTTTTTCGTTGCAAATTTTACATATTTTTATATGTTACATTCTGTCGAAATTGTTTCACTGGGATACAGATAGTAACTTTCATTAAAATCACTTACAAATATTTCCATTATGCTAATTTTCACATTCACCGTAACGTAAACGTAGAGTTGAGACTTCAATCCAAGGCATTCTGAAACATAAAGGTTTGGTTGGCCAACAAAATTAACTTTTATTTATTTCCAAACAAATCATTACCATTGCGTCTTCAAAAATTTAGTTGTCAGGTGTAACAGACAAATTTTCTCGGTAAATCTATTGCTTATGTTCAGCAAACAGTATTTTTCTCAGCAAATGAAATATTTTGTAAGTTTACCTAATATTTATCTTCCCCTGTGTAAACTTTCGTTTTTATTTAAGATGAAATTTTGTACACACTTTTACACTCCTCAGGACTAGTTGAATCAGGTCGTATTAGGTCAGTTTATAAGTTAATGTTTAAAATGCAGTGAACAGAATCGTAGGATGATTTTTATAACGTTAGGCATCTACAGAAAACGTAATGCGTGTTAATCTGGTTTATTTTACGTAAATACAGTATTTAATAGTGCATTCCTTTAATAATAACTCCATGGCCAAACATTTCGGTTTCTTCGGCCTTGTTAGAAAGTGAAGAGAGTCACACGTGTTAAAACTAACAACAGTGAAGGTAATGTTCGTATTGTTGTTACAACAATATCGACAGAGAAACAATAATCTTGCGTATAGAAGACGCGCACTGAAACACTTACGTTACTGCAACACAAATTTTGCCGTGACAAAATCGCTGCACAGTAGCTTTATGTAAAACTAATTTTGTTTACAAAACATAATTGAAGTAACAGTATCAGTTTTTTATCATAATTAAATTAGTTTTATAGAATATTTATGATGAAGCTAGATATATAATTATTTACACAAGCTTTAACGTCGAATAATCTATATTTGTTTAATAGACATTTAAACTGAAAAATATATATATTTAAAAAAATTAAAATTTTGTAGGGACGTTAGTAGGAACTAGTAGGCCTACCACGTTTTTGTTTTTTTTTAATTTGTTTTCAGCGAAGTTACCGTTTTTTGCTATAAGAAACAAATAGTGTTTTATAGGAGTGATATACCTAAGCTACATATTGCAGCAGTTTCGGGTTTGATAAATTTTTTAAACAGAATTATTGTTGCTGCAACAATTTTCAACAGTGCTCTTATTTTTTTGCAGTGTCATTGTAATTAAACGCTGTAATATTACTATACCTCACTGATGATTATGCATGTGTCTATGAAGTACATGTTTCGTACATGTGTATGGTAGCAATGTTAAATTAGTTAACCTAAACAATTGAACGATATACTCCAGCGTACGACGTTCTTATGTAGAAGGGGGAAATGTGCTTACTTTTTCTGTGTTATGTACTAGAGTTAAATAACTTATATTTTCATATGGTTGACGTCAGGGGCGTGGATTATGTATGTGCTGTCCCTTCACCTCACTTCGTCAACCCTCTAACCTCGAATGTTTCATACTTTCTTCATTTCATAGCAAATTACAGTTAAGAGGACTGTACAATACAATTATTTTTTTTAAATAAGAAAAAACGAAAACAGTGCGAAAATGTGCAGATAGAATGCAGAGCTTGGAATAAAAACGATGCATGCTAAAACTACAGATATATTTCAATGTTTGTTGCAATAGGACTTGATAATAAGAATGTATGTGTTTGTATGTTCTTGTTTCATCCACTAGCTGTGAAATGTCCTCTTGCAATTGCAAGAGTAATTTCAATAAACAAAAACACCCCAGGAAAATCGTTAATTACAAAATGCCAATGAATACTATGAAAATATACATACGTAATTCTGTGGATTCTACAAACAGAAATATTTGATGGTTTGCTGAAATTTATTGCTTAAAATGAAAACGAGCAACATCATTGACAAGTGTAGAAAATGCACAGTTAAAAATTACAAACAAGGTTCAAAAACATATAAAGCAGGTGAATATTTCACAAGTTAGCGATCTTCCAAACTCTATAAATCATCCAAATGGTGCTTAGACGCACATAAATATAATAAAGTTAAAAAAATTTTGTCGTAGTATTGCTATTATTATCATATATAGACCTGTTTAACAGTTAAGTTTTTTCTATTTATTGTTACGATTTTACCTTTCTTTTTATAATGTATTTACAGTGTTATTTTTCGTTCACGCATTTAGTTGTAGGCCATAATTTATTTTGCAAATGCTATTTGCTTATCGCTTGACTGCTATTCGTATTTTTGTTGCAAATTTTCACGTTGCATTAGTTTTTTAAATACTTTTTAAAGATTCATGCACTCACTCAAATGTTTTCATTTTTAGACAAAATATTTACTAAGACATTAAAATCCGTTGGTTTTCCCGCTGTTATCAGCCAGGCACGTATGTACGTGGCATTAATTTAGCAACCCTATTTATACAAACAGTGTAATAGGGGTGTTTTAGATTTCGTATAATGTGTAGGCCTAACGTGTATGTGAAAGTAAGGTATAGAAGGTTCGGGATAAAGTAGGCTCTTTTTAAACCCTAGTTACTTTTCACCGTCCACATTATTTATAGTTTCCTGCCACTTCCTAATGCATACAAACCACCCTTAATAACAAAACATAGTGTATAGTTTGTACCGTAATCAAATGTTTACGTATCAGGACACAATAAATATTATCTTTTAATTATTGTTCTAAGCACGATAGTCTTTAATAGCGCTCACTTGATCACGAATCGCGTCTCGTCGACAGCCAGGTCATTATAGACGACACAAGGAGAGGAAGTAGCCATGGCCTGTGTTAAATAATCATTTCAGCATTTGCTGGAGAGGCTTTAAGGCCTTGCCACGATTCCATGTCTCTTGGTCCTTCTTGTCCTCATGTCTCAGCATATCCTAACATCGCCAAGGACACACAGAAATGTGACGTCAGAGCTGTCTCATTCTACTGACTCAGAAAAGTGACACCAGAGTTCAACAAATTCTCATGGTGTGTTCATATTTTCGATCTTCTTTTATTTTGTTATGTATCAATGTTGTGTGTATTCACAGACCGGCAATAAATAAATAAAAATAATTCTTGGTTGCTTTTAAAGGCTTTTACAAACAATTTCGTGAAATGTCTCGTTCGTGAAACTGCCTTCGTGCTTCTTTTTGGTTATTATTTTATTGTTTGAATAATAATCTCGTCCACTTCTTCATCAGTCCTTGTCAAACTATTTCTGCTGACGTCATTAGTACGAATGTTTGTTTGTGTTATCGAGTTTACTTCTGGCAGCGTTTATTCATACAATTGACGAAGGGACAAATGTATGAATATTGGCCATACATGTGGGACAAGACTGGGCAAGGGAAAAAGAGACCACAGGGACACGAGAGACAATGTCACGTGATCATTTGAACCAATCAGCACGCAGTGTCCAATAGATACGATGCCATTTGATTGTAACACGGTATTTTAAGTAACAATGGAAACCTAAAATCACGACTTCCGGAGCCAGGAATCGAATCATAGTTCTTCCGATTGCAGGACCGACATTTCACCTAACTCTATAGGTAAACTAATGGGTAGCGTGGAAAGGTGGCCATTTGCTTCACTTAAACATGATGAGTTCATTGCCGACGCTTCTTCTCCTTACTGCTGAGTCCCTATTTGACTCAGTCAATGTTACACTGTAAAAAAACTTCCTAAATATTATTGGAAGTTTTTAACCACTGCACAGAATATAGACTAACATATAACTAGAGACATGCAAAATTTGCGTTATCATTTGGTAGTAGACTAAACTTCATTTTCCTATACATAACAGAGCATAATCTGCGATTCTATTGACCACGAACTTTTATATGTTGTAGTTTACGTGTGTTACGTCTTTACAGAGATTGACTTCTCTACCGTCAAAGCAATCTCCGCGGCAAGTCATGACAATATCGGCCAGCGGGAGACGTTCAACGAGCATATAGTCACTTGGAGTCTAGTCAGCTGACAAGAAAATAACGCGAATGTTGCATGTCTCTACACATAACATGCTTCAACTTGAATAAAAGTGACTGTTTACTAAAATATGTACAGGAAAGCTGCCATGGGTGCATAGGAAACAATTTTACCACACATAACCTATTTTCTTTACAGATTTATACCAGTGGCGGCTCTAGGGTTGTTGCCAGTCTGGGCACAAGTTGTATAAAACTATGGTTGAGCGATAGTTGACGCTACAACCACTGACACGCTGGTATGTAGGTGATAGTTATTACTGACTGCTCACAACACAATAAGTAGCCATTTCATGGTCATTAATATACGGTGGCGAGTTCACACGAGTCTACAGTTCTCTGCAACTTGTGCCCTCCCTGCCAACAACCCTCGAGCCGCCACTGCTTTACACTTCTATAGATTTTTTTTGTTAATTTTACAAATAATTTTTTCAGTGTAATTCTAGACGTGAACGTCCGTGATTCGCCTGTAAACGGCTACACCGTGCCGCACAACCGTCGTCCAACCCCACAAGGCGTAGGACGCTGCATAGACTTGGAGAATACGAGATTCTCACGACTGTCCTACTCTACTAATGTGTACATGCACTGACAAATCGCGGGCGGGAATACTTGACTGTTTGCTGTGTATCGATTATGGCGCATTTTAGCTAAAGCGCTGTTTCTCATACCAACACCCCCAGTTATAACTGTACGCAGAACGTATCAGATTTGTCCCAAAACTGTCCACACGCCCATTAATGGTAGTATAAAGTACTGAACTTTATTGGAGACTATGTCGACTTTAAATAAATTTCAGCGCTTTCACAGCGTTTGTACTTACGAGTGAAAACATCACATGATCGTTAGGGAAGTATTTGACAGTGTATCGTGACTTCCGTACTGCACGTGTGACGCTGTAAAACAAGAGTGTCGGCCAACGTAAGAGAGTTTCTGGGACATTGGTGGCTTGTGGTATGTTGTAAAGTAGTGCTGCAGATATTCAGAACTGTACACTTCTAATGTACAACAATGACCATGAAATATCTACTGGTTACTGAAGTCAGCACTCAGTAATTAGCGGTAACTAAACACTGACATGCTGTCAGAGGTTGTAACGTCATCTAGCACACCAGGACGTACCTAACGAACTAATAATTGTGTACGTTACACATGCTGCGTGTTATGAAATAGTAAATGGAATTTGTTGCAAAACGAGGAACTGCCTTGTCCATAATGTGTACTGTATTGGAGGGGGAAAATGGACTGTCCATAAAATGTAATCTAACATTTGGTATCCTGTTTAACTATTTTTAGTTGTACCTTTTGCAGATCTCTCATTTGCCACGAACAAACTACACATGATCCTATGTTTAGAATTTATTGGATTGTGGACATGCACCATTGCTCATGTTTTGCTGATCTAACGTGTGTTGAATGACGAAGTAAAAAAAACGAACAAGAAAATACAAATATAAAACACACACAAATATATTTTTAAAAAAGCAATCCCAGAGGAATTCTGTCTGTTATTTATTTATTTTTTTTTTTAATAATTGTTATATTAGACGACAAAGAATTCTAGAGATAGAATTTAGTCCAATATCGACACAACACCCAGACACAAAAGACAGACATAAATATAGAACCAGTTTCCCAATATGAAACAAGATGGAAACAGACAAAAAACAGTGAACAGTGGACAACAAACAAAAGACAACAGACAACCCAAGTTGAAACCAACGAAAAAATGCAATGTTTCGTGGATTGCGATGTATCCCCGTCTTCAGGCTGAGACACAGCTGGTCGGAACACCAAGATTTGTGTGCGTTTTATATTTGTTTTTTCTTGTTCGTCGTTTTTCGTACTTTTTTTTTGTCATTCGACACAGGTTTGATCAGCAAAACATGAGCAATGGCTTTTGTCCACAAACCAATAAATTCTAATTGTAAACTCCCACTGCAACAAACATTTAAAATTCTCGTGATATATTGTGTTGCTGTGATTATCTGTTTTTATCGTGTATTAAATTGTTTCAACTCAGCGCTGTGTTACGATGTAGATAACTGTACACGTTGCCAAACTTCACAATATTACAAAGAGTATTTATAAGTAATACCCTTAACAGTTCTTCGTAATTTTACAGTAAGAATCAGGCATGTTTGTGGTAGCAAATATTTCAGTCGGGTTCTGCAAAACAGACGTTTCGCAAACTGTTAACTAGCTTACTAATTATGCTAAAATTGTTGCTGCGTTTGTATATTAAATATTTCCAATATTTTTATCTTTTCAGTTTCGACGAAAAACGTTTAGAAACGACAATCCAAAATTATTCCAGTTACAGAATGTACAGTATGATTTGGTAGTTAAGAGGAAAGGATGCACTGTAAATATGTTTAGGGTCATGTTCGTTTGTAACATATATTTTTTATGTTCAAGCCTTTGACTGATTTTTCTTCAGAGTGCAACGTGTAAATTTTTGTTAATTTTTCTGGTGCATTCTACAGTCACATCAAATTTCGTAAAATTTACCCTCAAAATCTGGTTACAACTAACAATAGCGTTTTTTGTAGATCTTTGCATTTTTTTTTTCAGACAGGTATTCCAGACTGAACGGCGTTTTTGTAACATTATTAAAAACTAGCATATTCTTATGTTTTGTCGTCGAGTAACTACAACTTGGCTTCTTTCCAGTTGCAGACTCGAAGGCAATTACTTTTCTCACTACGTTTGTAAACCTTGTTAAGTCTGTCTCAAAATACGTACGTTCCCTCTAGGAATGTTTACTCGTGTGTTCCCGTCATCATTTAAGGCCTTACAACACACAACTTCCCGAAAAAATTACAGTTGCTATAGATTTAATCGTTTTGATGGATGTTCCAAGGTGCTTTAAGAGCTTATGTTTAAATTTGTATAGCCTACAGCATCAATTAAAACATGAATTATCTATTTGATGACAATGACGTGAACTATCACAAGAAGTTATGGCATTGGTAATGATTGCGTGTAATACCTACTCTTCGGTGCAAGCAAAAAATTGACAAAGTGAAAGTACGGATAATTACGACATAGCTAATTGAATAGCCAATCATTTTTACTGGCAATTATTCATTGTTTTGCAGCTCCTCTTCGATACTCCACAAATAAAAATTACGCTGCTCTGTGACGTACTCTTGATTAACCCTAAATAGACAATATATTTAGGCTAATTATTTTTTAATTTCTGGGGAAAAAACTCAATTACGATAAAACAGAAAATTACATTACTTAATTTATCATTTCAGTTTAGAAATAGGAACATGATTTAATTCGTGCTTTTTAATATAGAGAGCTTAAGCCTAGTTGACGGCTGTAAGCCACAATTTGACATGTTTACTGTAATTAATGCTTCAGATGCTTGAGTAGCCGCATTTCAAAATGTCTCTTGTACGATTTTTTTTCAAGTTCGTGTTTTTGTTCTATTAAGTTCCTCATATTATAATGAACTTCATAAAACAAAAGTACGAATTAAAAAAATGGACAACAGACGTTTTGGAATTGGGCCACTCATTTGCCGTGTTTTATATAACCACTTGTTCTGTATCCTCAAGTATAATGTTGCACACAAAACACATTTTACAAGCTATACAATTTTCACACGGTTAAACATCTACGTTGTTGCGATAAGTGACTCGGTCATAAGCATACGTATAGTTAAGATTAGGGGTTGCAAAAGCCTTTCAAGACGGTACATCCCGGTGCGAAAGGTAAGAAATTCAATTTAGGGCAGTCTCCTGGTAAAATTTTAACTACCGGTGTATCGAAATTGTGAAAAGCGAGAACACACTGAATTCCTCTCAGCCCGATGCATGATTACAGAGGCGATATGACAGTGTATACAATGCTGAAAAGAATCTTAGTGAGTACAAACATAATTTAAATTTTGCAATTGTCTCTGAAAGAGTTGTACAATGGGAATGCATGACTGGGTGATGTTTTGTGAACATATTCTATTACAATGCAGATGTCTGGCAAAGAAAACTACAGATAATAGATAACCATCAAAATATACCTTAGTCAACATGATATATACACAACATAAAATTACATAAATGGACTCGGGTAAAATAAAACAAGGGGAATCAAATAAGAAATAAAACTCCATACACCACCAATATATATATATATATATATTATATTTTTGTTATAATTACAAAGCAGTTTTTAGCAGTCTTAATGTTTTACTTTCTTGGACAAAGAAGCGAAACTTGTTGAATAATCTTGAAAACTGACATCAAAACATAAAAATTGTATTTTTCTAAGTTGAAGACAGTTTCAGCAATGCTAACATCAGAAACTAACAGTAAATGTTTGAGCTGACATGTTCTTGCTTCCTCACACACATGCACACCATGCACTGTCGCACACTGGCAAATACTCCCACATCCGCCATAGAGGATATAAGTAAGGACATCTGCACTATGCGCTTATGATAAACTAACTGCATAGGAAGCACCTAAAGCTATGCCAGATGTCTTCGGCAGGTTTGTCTCATGTGACACAACGTAGTTTCCACTGTATAAAGTGAAGGAGCTGTGGTTTCCTTTCTCGTCAATTAGCGTCACAGAACACGAGAAATTCAGTTTATTGCCTCGATCGTTATTTATTATAGTGAAGAACATATAACGATATTGGAAGGTTATTATGAATAGACATTTGCTAGACAAAAAATTAACTTATAGTTACAAGCATAGCACCAGTGTCGGTGAAAATTGAGTATTCCCTTGTGCTTATAAGAGTTGTGGCACATTTTTACAGGCTGGCTGGTGGTGTTAGATATCAAGGTCAAGCTGTATGCTTTACTTTACTTTACTCATAGTTAAGACCCACGACTGATCTACTTGTGGAGGACCCACCCTCTAGTAGTGATAATATTACAGTCCAAGGCTTCTTGCCGAGTCAGTTCGCGTACACAGTAAAAAAAATTGTACTTTTACAAAAAGTTTTTTTGGAAACCAGTTCCCAAAAAAGTTTTTGGTTACACTACAAAGAATTTTTGTAAAATTTACAAAAAAACTCGTATTTTTATAAACTTCTTTGTATATTTACAAACATTTCTGTAAACGTACAAACAAATTTTGTATATTTACAGTTAAATTCTGGTTAAGTTTACAACACTTTTTTGTAGTGTTACAAAAAAAATTTTTGGAAACTAGTTTCCAAAAGATTTTTTTGTAAAATTACCAAAGGCTTTGTAAAATTTGTCAGGTCTCCTAGGTTTATTTTGTTTCAAATCGAAAAATTTGATCATTAACGTTTATTTTACTAATTCGTAAAGGTGTGTACGATATTTGTAACCACTTTGAAAGGTTTCTGACGTCTTACTTTCATTACCTGACTTATTACTTTCTGATATTAGTTTACAAGATTTTCCTTGTAAATGTACAAATTTTTTTACTGTGTAGTATAAAACTTGATCACTGTAATGTACGACTGTTCTCCTGCAGCACTAGTTAACAATTCATTTTTCCAACTTTGTTGTACAGAAACTTCATTAGTTGTTCCATGTTATACAAGATTTTAACCATAACATTCAAAGATAAATTAACATTTAATACCGTGGTCACATACTCATAGTCTACTAATTTATTACAACAATAATTTCGAGAAAAGACTATAAGGTAATTGATAATGTCTGCATTTGACAGTATTTAATTGCCCTAAGTCGCAAACAGGCACAAGGAAGTTGAAAGTTAAGCTCTGCATGCCTGTCATAGCAGTATATAATCAGTCCTCTAACGTATTTACTTGAATGACGTTCAGAGGCTGAAGTTTACTTGTCGATACACGGGATGACTTTATCGTGCGCAGCCTACGTAATTACGTACTTAATCCCAACTTCAAAATACAGTTTATCTTGGAAAATTCCGTTAATTTTTCTTGCCTCGAACACTTTTTTTTTACGTTGCTTCCGTTACGTTCGCCGGACGATAGCTTGGATAAGATACATGTTCGAAGACAGCCGTGTTTCGTAAGGCGAAGGCATATCTCTTCAAATATGCGCAGTTTTGTTTATCAGCAAGTGACAGAGATGTGCAAACTTGAAAACTTTGAAATAGCGAAGCCTTAAGTGAAAAAAATAAGTCCGCTGACGTGGCCTTTGGTGTTTACTAAGAAACAATAAGGCTTTTTACAAGGAAATAAGTAAACTGTAACGTACAGGCGTCTTACTCATGGCAGAGGACGATAGCTTCAGGACAAGCTTAAGGACTTGACATTCAAAAGGGGCTAAGTACCATTTTCGACACAAATGTGTTAGGTACATAGAAAGGTGCCAAAACACTAGGTCGAGGACATACCTGAAGTGCTATCTCCTAGGGATATTCATGCGCGCCGTACAACAGCACAATTATATGGTTGGAGTAACATCAACGCGTTCTAGTTCATTGAGAAAATATATATTGATGTTCATAAGTGTTTTGTATTAATTACTGTTCCATTGCTCCTATTTACTACTTTCCTATTGTTAAAATATGCGAACGCATTTGGATAATTCCTTGTTAATTTTTTTCTCGCAAAATACTGTTTTTGTCATTATCTCGAAACTTTCCTTATGAATGTTAAGTCTTCAATTACAGAAGAAAGTGTTTGCTTTTCATTTTATTTTCTACACGTTATTTCGAAATATCCCTATATATGTGGAGGAATCCACAATGGCAATCCAGATATTTTCACAAAACAACTTTGGCAATGTCATACTGTAGCTGTTTTATGTTTGAGTTTATCTACAGCAATCAAGAGAAGTATTTTAAACCCCGACGATAAAAGAGAGGTGTTATAAGTTTAACGTGTGTATCTGAGTCTTTGGCATCGTAGCTCCTAAACGGATGAACCTATTTAGATTTAGTTTTTTTTTTTTTGTTGAAAGCTGACTCAAGAGCGAATGTGTCCTTAGATATGATTCAAGGAAATTTGTTCAGACGTTTGATGATCATCAGCTCTTTTCTAGTTGTTGAAGGGATGTGAGCAGCTCCTGCTGGTCTGATCTATTAGAAGTGTAGTCTCCTGTGACTTCAATGATATTACAATAATATGGTCACCTTGATCTGATGCTGCGTCATCATCTGGAATCTCTAATTCCTCGTCAACTTACAGTCGGGGTTTTATAAAATTACCAATTTAAGTTTAACTTGTTAACGTTCCCATTGTACAGAATTAAAGAGTTTGATGTTTCAACTCCGAGGAAGAGTTTAACTTACTTGGTTAAAGTAGCATTAGTTTGGTAAATCTAATGACATTGTTTTGTTTCTGAAAATTTATTGATACGTTGATATATTTTTGTAGTTTCAGATTGTAAGAGCATGCCTACTAGTTAGCTGAGAGTGTTTAGTTTTCTGGCTTCAGCAAGGAAAGGGATTTACATGTTGGAGTAGGCTACATTACATATGTCAGTATTTGTCGAGTCTGATGAATACATTCCACCACTGACTTTTATGTTCTTCTTGGTGCGATCCATATTGCCATACAATATTTTAGGTTGTTTTTTTAACCCTGAAAACTACAAACAAATAAGTCACTTACTTAAAATCTCAAAAATCCACGAACACCTGCATACTTCTTTCTTCACATTTTCAACCCTGTAGAAATATTTCGCTCTCCTGAATCCAGAAAAAAAATTTTAGTCCACGATATCTTGAATGGTTCACTGAGTCCCACCGAATTTAATTTGACGTGTAAATTAATTTCCTCGCCTTTGCCAAGGCCGTGAGGAAGGCAGGGGCCTTAAGAACGTTTGCTCATCTTAAATCGCCTTTAAGCCACACGGATGTAAGAACGTCAATATTGTGTTTGAGTTGATCGGTTTGGTTCGGAGAATGATAACACAATGACAACATTATGGCCTGATCATTTCTGTTGCTGTTTGCCACGAAACAAATAGTGGAAGGTCTCTCATGCTTACGTAATATTTTTTATTTTTACTTTATATGTTAACATTTTTAATTATGCACGTCAGTGCAAAGCACCGACAGTGTTTTTTATTCTAAGCAGCGGATCTTCTCTTTTGAAAATTAAAAATAATGATTTTAAGTTTTAGGTAACGTTGTTTGTTGTTTTATAATTACGTTGAGGTTTAATTTAATTAACTGAGTTTCACAATGAACGATATTTTCATTACGGTCCCACTCCTCTTTTCCTCCTTTTTAACTAACGAACTCAACAAAAATAAATTTATTTTTATTTGTTATAAATTTTTCGTTTATTATTTTCTCGTGAGTGAGAATATGGAAATCATGAAACTGGAGTGAAAGCTAGACACGTCGACTAATATGTATAGTAACAATGTACTTATGTCACAGTTTTGAGTTTTGTGCAACTGGAAAATGAGCACGATAGAGAGCCTGGGAGCAATAAGGCCGAGCATTGCTTGCACACAGCTTGCTTCATCGGCTCTAAGAACAAGACCCTGGCTGATTTCTGTATTCACTACGAGGACTCGTGTACAATGACGTTGCCTGCCTGACAGTCACGACGTCAGCAAGGACAAGGATTCGAGAGGTACCGTGATCGATACCCGGCGCCTCCACCACTGTTGTGAAACTGGTTACTTAACTATGTTTTGGACATGATTGAATGTGGTTAGGTGGCTGTAGTCAGAGGCGGGCACTTTATACTGCAACTAGTTACTTGGTTAAGTTAAGGGCGAGGGTTACGGTTAAATGAAGTATATAAATGTAATTACGGAGGCTTTGCTCTACATAGTTTAGTTTACAGAATACTACATGATTGTACTACATAATTTATATATGAGGGGAGCGGCTGTTTAGTTAGTTAAGTTAAGTTTATACTCTATGATGGGTTCCCTTCGGACACCTTAGACCTCACCGTAACATGCTGTGCCGGAGGTTGATGACGAATGTGCTCGGCTATCGACAGACGGTCTCGATCTAGGACCATCCTGGCGAGTTGGTAACAGCTGGAAGGCTTGAAGGTGATAGGCCTAGATTCCCCCGATACTTTGCATTAAATTACCACACTTAAGTGCAGGTGGGGAGAATCGCTGAGGCCCTCGTCTTGTGCAACCACTGACCTGATTGCTCTGCTGTCATCGCTAGCCCGTCCTCCAGGCGAGGCTCTTGGTATTCATAACAACACATTCAATTATATGCCATGGCCTGCAGTTCTCAGTCATATTTAATGATGTCACTTTACAAGAACCATTCTCTGCATCGAGAAGAGAATAATATTGCTACATGAATAAAAATTAATGAGATAATGTTTGTGAATGTTTTTCTGACAGCGAAAAGAAAAAAAACTGCCTATAATATCCCATATGATTATGAGTCCCACCGAGTTAAACAATGAAGTCGTAGTTGCATATGTAGCTTCGATGCACACTCAGCTGCATCTAATATAATTTAAAATATTTATCCTTATCCAAGCTCACATATAATTAATTAATTAATTGTTAAAATAGTTGCTACGCGCGACTTCGTTCGCAAGATTTTCAATTTAATACAATACCATTTCTGAAGAAAAATTTTAAAATGCAAAATAGTGCAAAAATGATATTAACAGACACTAATGGCTGATTCAGAAATACTTAGAAAATTTTTTCCTCTATTTTTTTTACTACACCATTCTGACGCTATACCCCGTTTTGCAACTTCTACTCTTCCTCAGAAATTATTACTATTTTATTTTGCGAAAACCTATATGCACGCACACACAACTCACAAAAGTTATTAATTTGTTATTTTTATTATTTTAGGTACACCGTACAGGTCATCTACCCCGCTCTACACCTTACCATAAACATTCGCAGCCGCACACACAACTCACCAAAGGTTATTGGCACTAAATGTTGTGTGCCCAGTTCTATTTGCCCCGCACCCAAAATAATATTTAATAAATAACCGTGTGCCACATTTTCCTGGATAAAAAGTAGATTATGTCAGTCTGAGGCCCATGAACTATCTTTGTACAAAAAAAATCATGTTGATCCGTTGTTTCGTTGCTGCGTGTCAGAAGGATAAAACCAACACACACGTTTCTGCTTTATACGTAGTAGATAGTGTGGTTCTTTTTGCTACTGAATTTTGAATATTTGTTGTAAAATGAACCACAGTAATTATAGCGAATGTTGGCGTTCTAAACAGGCGTGGGCTCGTATCAGACATGTAGAGTGTTAGTGGGAAGATAATGTAGGTGGCAGTATTAACTATCAGCTCCACACACGTAGGTTCCACACCTCTGGCGTCAACATACCGGTCCTATAACACCACGCCTCCTTCCAGCAACTGGCATAACTAGTTCTGTATATCATAAAGCCCGCGCTCACACACACACACATACACACAGAGGCGGTAAGGCGAGGACATTATCGACGACTTCAACTCTCCACATAACCTCTCTCCACGGCTGTGCCTCTGGCTGCTACCACATCCATTAACTTGCTTTACCTCGAGGAGACACACACACACACACACACACACACACACACACATATATATATATATATAGTATAACAATGTCACCTATTGTAATGTTCACAAAGTGTACATACCTCTTAAGGGGTGCATTTTACAGATCATGTTTGTCAGATATTCGTGTCTTGTTTTAATGTGTAGTATCTCTTTCCAACATATGGCACGTATTTCATTACGAGGGAAACCACAATGGACCCTCCTATTGTAATTTTCACAAAGTGTACATACCTCTTAAAGGGTGCAACTTAGGGGCTAGGTTTATTAGACATTCTTTCTTTCTTTTGGTGTGTATAACCTGTTCCTGCAATAGGGCACACTTTTTTTCGAACATCCTGTATATTATATATATATACACATCTGCGCCTCTTGTCTCAAGGTCAGTGGTTGGGTGTTTTAACCCCCACTTGTGATAGGTGTCTACTGGCAAATCACAGACGTATGGTGACACAATGGTCTTACTCTGATAGGTGCAGTCAAATGAGAGACCAGTCTGAACAAAGACACGCTGCCAATAACCATGAAGCAAAGCTGCAGATGTGCACGTGGGACACTGAAACAAAATGGCGCAAAACTCTTCTCGCGACAAAATCGTGACTCTATAATTAGAGGCACGATTATTTCGTGTATTGATTCTAGGTCAGGTTGAACTCCAGTAACGTATACTTCACTAATCCTTCTGTGATTAGACGACACATGTTTCAACACATCTTTGACGACTGCAAGCCAGTGATAAATAAGCAAACAAGTCGTGGTGATAACATGTGTTACGGTTACAAGCCAATGGATATTTGACTTTGTCCAGTGTGTGTATAGATCTGAGAAGTCTAAGCTGTTGCCAGATTAATACGCGAAATACTCGTATGCGTCTATCTGTGTATATATATATATATATATATTATATATATATATATAGAGAGAGAGAGAGAGAGAGAGAGATAGAGATAGAGAGAGAGAGATGATGACATAAATTCCAAGCCATGCTAACTCCAAAATGTACGAGACAGTAATAAAAAGTATTATCTTTTTCGTGTACTTTTATATGTATCTTAAATATGTTACTAATTAAAATGCAATATATTTGCTCCGGTTAGTATCATATTTCAGATACAAATAAATGCACACAGTAAAAAAATTATATATTTTTTTAATTTTTTTTTTTACTAATTCTTAAATCTTGCAGTTAGCATGATTTGGAATTCAGGTCCCCATATGTGTATATTTATATCAATATGTATGTGTATATATGTATATATATATATATATATATATATATATATATATATATATATATATATATATATATATATATATATATATATATATATATATATATATATAGATATGTATATATATATAAAGTACAGAATAGGTCCCCAGGTCTGATCATCAGGGTGAAGAACTTAACAATTTATTACATAAAATTATACGAATTTTATTAAAATAATTGACTTCATAATATAAATCTCATTTGCTAATAATCCATGTGTTTAAAATTAATGTTTATTTTTAATATAACCAATTCATAGGATGGCCTAACTACATAAAAAACTAATACCAGCATTTCTCTAAAAAAAAAAAAAAGTAGTGTCAAATAATATCAGTCAATCTTCACATAAAATGTCTCATTCGTAAGTTATAGTAATAGTTGTTCGTGCAAGTTTAACCTACTTGTTCGTCCCTCGCACGTAGCTGCACCGTCCAGGTTACGTCAGGAATTACATTTTTAACTGTCGGACATTTGAAAACGTAACTGCGATTCATGCTTGTTTGGAATTTATTTTAATCTGAAATTTATTTGAAATAATTTCCTCTCTCTCTCTCTCTCTCTCTCGTTCTATCTGTCTCTCTCCCTCTATCCGTATATTTATTTATCTGTCTATCTACCTTTCTATCTATCTTAACCGAAGAGGTTAAGGTGAGAGCATCAGTCGCCATATTAGATTTATTTATTTTTTCGTTTTTTTTTTTTAATTTAAAGGTTTAACTGATTGCAATAAATACACGTTAAAAGTTAAAATTAGATGCTTATATTATAGCTTAAGGTAAACAAAATTCGCGCTATAATCGAAAATTTAACAGTTTTCTTACAAGAATTAATAAAATAAAAAGGAATAGTCTAATATGGCGACTGATGGTGTAGCCAGCTATGTGCAGTTTGTTACGAAGCAAGTGTGTAATATTAGCAGTAGTGTCTGGTTGCAGCTGGCCGCGCTCAGTTAGTTATCGCCCGAGACGTCATTGGCTTGCTAAGTAGTAACTAGGCGAGTCAACAGGAAGAACTCTTGTCAGAACTAGCACCTCTCCCCCTACTCCTCTGTACCTAGTGCTGTGCTTTGTCCTCCTCGAGACTCTCCCAGTCTGCCGAGATCCTTCTGAAGTCATTCGCATGTGGTAATTGTGCCAGGCGGTGCCGCTGGTCGACGAGTATTCTCGCGGATCCCCCGAGGCTGTCTAGCTCCGCCTACCCGCGCTATAGAGGCTCAAAAGCGACGGAGCAGTAAGGTCGACCTTGAAGCGCGCATCAAATGCCGCGTCGCCTCAACGATCCAAGCGCTGAACTATCGTGCAAGCTTCCCGCCGAACGGATTTTACTTTGGGACATTAAGGGTGTTCAAGTGCGATAAAGTCATAATTTTATATTTATATGAAATAGTGTTAGTTTTGTAGACGATACTTGTGAGTACAGTTTCCTCTTACAAAACAATTATAACGTGTGTAGTTTTCTCATAACGGTGCGTCAAAGTCAAAATTGGCATGTTCTGCTTCCATACAAATAGTGTAAACCAATTGACTTACGAATGTGCAATAATTCACAGTGAAATAACGTACTCTTGGTTACGTAATAAAACATTTTTAAAATATCCCGAGAGCAATTTTCGTATTTTTAAAAACTTTAGAATTTTCAACTTTTTCCTGAACTTTTGCGATTTTTTTTTAAAAAATTCGAAATATTACGTTATGGTCTCTTTAATTCTTTATTGCATAGCTCATGGGATGTAATATCACAGTGAATTATTTTATTCAAGTAGGTCAGCTGGTTTTCACTGTTCGCATGGCAGAGTAACAAGCAAATTTTGACTTTGACGCACCGTTATGAGAAAACTATGAAAGTCAAAATTGTGTTGTAAGAGGAAACTGCACTCACAAGTATCGTCTACAAAACTAACAATATTTCATATAAATATAAAATTATGACTTTATCGCACTTGAACACCCTTAATTGGTGACCATGTAATTTAATTGGTGGAAAGTCTGCAACTAAGTTCAGTGCAGGTCGCAATCTGAGTTTCACATATATACGGTTACTACTTTTTGAAGTACGGAAGGCTGAAAAGGTCGTTTTTAGCCATATCGTAGGTCTTAGAAACACTGTTTTTATTGGGCGTGGTATCTTAACAATGAGGTTCCGACCTTGTCTGAAGTTTGTTTTCTTTTCATAGAAAACCCCTGTTTACGAACACGCTACAACGCATTTGAAGCGTGGGGTTAGGCGGCCGCCTTAAGGGGCCTCCCTAGGTAGGCTGTGTTAGTGTGTGTGAGGCAGGAGCGGTAAGGGTGCCGTTGACCGACGTATGTAATGTATTATCGCCTCTCAGTGCAGCCACTCAGCTGCCGTGCAGTGCTATGGCACTTTAAGTGGTGACCACATTATTTTATTTAAGGAGAGTATAGATCAAAGTCTAGCGTTTGTTTCTATAGTTGTGTTTTCCTAATGCGGTTGTTATTTTTCCAGATACAGCAGTCTGGGAAATCAATTTTGGCAATTTTGAGGTGCCCGAAAATAAAGCTTCTAACAAACGTGCCGAGTTTATAGAACTGTAGCTACATAGATGGGAGAGAAGTGTTTTCTTCGTAACTCGCTGTAACGCATTTGAAGCGCAGGCAGGGACGGTGACATGAGGTGAGTATGGAGCAGCGCCGGAATAATGGGGCGAAGGAAGCGCGAGATCCCTGAGAAAACCCGCCGACCAACGACATCGTCCGGCACGGGAATCGAACCCGGATCGCCTCGGTGGTCTGACCACTCGGCCACCGCGGTCCCTCTTATTGAAATACCAAAACAACCTTATATGCCCTATATGTTATATTCTCCAGCGTAGTTAACACGTGAGACAACATTTCATAGCCCCTCCTTCGTAGGGAAATGTCATATATTTGAGAAGTGAGAATCCTCCTTGGTCATGCTCGCTCTCTGGTAACCCCAAGTACGCGCGATCCAGCAGGAAGGTCGTTGAACTTTCGACGTTCCCACGACTCAAACCAAGTCGCAGGAGGACGCATGATGCACGGGACTGCACACAACAGCAACACTTCACGAGGACGGAAGTTATCGTTAGCTTCCGGTGTAGATTACGACTTACTGCGAAAATATCGGGCGTTGCTAAGACTCCTCGCAGCAGCGTGAAATGTCCCCAGACTTCAGAGTTTGAACCAGACTTCAGTGATCGTCTCGTTGTTAAAGACCTGGAACATTCGTGTTTTGTTTTGTTCACAAGCTAGGACTCAAACAACTGTACATTATTTGTGTCATTTTTGCAAATGCCTCTTACCTTATTTGACACATCAACATGACTTATTCAAATCCGTCATTACAATAAAAAAAATTCATGACTATCATGTTAATACAAGCGAGGCCTTGCAAACTGTTCAAAAGAATAGAAGGACATTTTTTAACAACCTACCTCACAATGGATAACAAATGAAAACCGTAACTAGAAAACCTTTCGTAATGCAGTGTTAAATGTTATAATTGATACGTGTTATTATGAGGTTGATTATTTCATGGCAAAATAAAATAATATATTAAATCTGTATTTTGTGTATCATTTAGGCTTATGCACATTTATGTATTTATATGTTATGTATAACTTTTATTCTTTTGTATATTGAATAAGCTAACACTGCGCGCATTATTTTGTATACGATTATAACTTGTGTGAGTTTTTGTTAAGGACAATTGTAGGCCGGCCCATATTGAACAGTAAAATATACTATCAGCTTTGTTATATGTTAAAATTCTTCTTACGAGTCCCATATCACTCGCTATGGGGATCAAAGTGGACAATAAATAATCAATAATTAATTTTTGTCATATTGCTGTACCTAGATAGGCCTATATACCAACATTATTGGGTTCGCTACTTCAACTCAGTTTATTTTAATTTATTGAATCCATTGGGTCTTTTTGAGTTAAATTTTGTATAATGACGTTGGACATAATTACACTATAATATACAATTAAAAATAATTTATATGTGAACCACATAATATCTATGGAAGATATAAGACGTTATAAATTTTATCATAGTTAATAATTTATTTCCGTCAGTTGGGACTCAAGGTCTTCTTGTAAGCCCACGTCTACATTCTTCAGATCTCAGATGAAGAAAAGGAAGGGAGATAGGGAAAAACAGAACCACAATACTATACAACAATTTACGATATTCATTGACAGACTTTATTATCAAGTATTAGTAGAGGCCTGGAATTTCCCGGTTTCAGTGGTCTATATGCTAGTCTCTAAGAATATATGTTTACACAAGAAGACAACATCTCTCATTGGCTACTCACTGACAGTGATACGACATTATTTGGCCTGCATGTACTTGCTTCTTTATTATTAGCTCAGCGCTTGAGGAGTCAAATAGGCCAAGAGCCAATTAATGGTGTTACACGAACTTTTAGCTGTTAGAATTCCGTCTTGAGTCCAACACAAAACTAAAATTTTCAGGTTCCTAAGTATGAACAATTGCTTATTTTTGTTGTAATTATTGAGTATTTACCTAGTACGTATTAGCTAGTAAATATTATTTGTATTTATTGTGTAAATATCCATCAACAGAATAAAAAATTTGGGCACTACATGTTCTTTAAGTTATTCCTTGAAATAATTTGTATTATAAAAACATAAATTCTGCAGGCATCGACGCAAAATAATACTTCAGAAATACTATGCAGCAATTAAATTTTTCTCGGCTTGACAGTATTAGCCTATATGTGGTTCCGGATAAGATGAGTACTTTCAAGACTACAGTGTATACAATTGTAACTAAAAAAAAATACCATTTAATGTGACCTCAGCCGTTAATTTTATAGCATGATGACTCTATTATTGTTACTTTCGTTCTTTTGTTTACATTTAAAATTAGCAGGAAACTAAAACTTATCTCGAAGGCACAAAGTAACTAGGGTTTCAAAAGTTCTCACTTTATCTCGAACTGCCTATATTATTGTTTATTCACGTAGGCTACCATTGTCGCACATATTTAATTTTTATTAAATCCAGCACATAAACAAGCATCCCCCGAGGACTTTCTTCACTCGCACACGCAGTATAATGTGCTTCGTCGAATAAACCGCCAAGGTCGAGAGATGGTTTTTTGTCCACTGATTGAAGACGTGTAATGAGACAACCTGGCCTTGGCGCACATTTAATTACGCTGCTTGAAATGTACAGTCATGGTTACTTCTGTTTTGCACAATATTTTTTTATAATTTTTTTGTTTCGTGATTGCGGTAGTGTCCACATGAAACAAATCCAAGTACATATGTGTACGTCAAATATTGCTCAGTTTTTTATGCTGTGTAATCCACGTCATTTCTTGTTAGCGTGATTGCTCCAATTGCATATTCGTTGTTGTCAGTTTTATGAGATATAACATGTATAAGGGTTTGTTCTAAAGAAAATACAATTATTTACGTGAAGGAAAATGAAACCGCTGTCCCCTTATGGACATGTGCATTTTAATGTAACGAACTCTCGTTACAGTTTTGTATTCCAAAAAATTAACCGCGAAGAAACTGTCGCGGTTTGTCCTACAATTAATAAAATTAGGCAAATGAAAAGTCAAACTACGTGTTTCGTTAAGAAGATCTCTGATCTTCCTTTATTTATTTACCATATTATTTGTATCTTTAAATCGGTGTAAATAATTATAACAATAAACCGGAAAAATGACAAGGATGAATGTAGGTACCTTAGAAGCAGCTGCTTATCGTACAAGTGTTTTACGTTTCGTTAATTATTATTAAAACTTTTTTTTAAAGAAACGTACAGCTCTTTACTGACTTACACAATTCTCCAGTAAAAATATTATAATGTCAATTTTTTTTTCGCATTTGTTCATTGTGGCCTTACTATTATTTAAGTGTTGCAAATTCCCCCAGTTACATTATATACAGGATGTCTGAAATGAAACTCATAATAACCACACCTCGCGAATCTTGGGCTGAATTTAAGACGAAAATGTAAGGGGAAAAGTGTTGTACGGCGACATTTTACGTGCACAGTGTGGCAACACTGCACGGATAAAGTCTGCTCTTGCGCTCCACGTC
Source organism: Medauroidea extradentata (assembly GCA_003012365.1). Taxonomy (NCBI): domain Eukaryota; kingdom Metazoa; phylum Arthropoda; class Insecta; order Phasmatodea; family Phasmatidae; genus Medauroidea; species Medauroidea extradentata. Next base: position 34,353 of record PNEQ01042753.1, on the reverse strand, counting down.
CAGGTATAAATTTATGTATGTTACTTCAAGTAAACACACAGAATTATGTTTGGAATGTTCGGGATTTGAATCTGCGTACATGGTATGATAGTCATAACTGTCAGTAGTAGTAAGATAAATAAAATATCCGTGGAGCGCATGAAGGGACAAACTACACTGCAATGTTGCCACATTGTGAGTTTAAAATATCGTACTACAGTCTGCCATAAAAATTTTCGTCTCAAATTTAGTGAGCTTATTATGCATGTATGTATTAGTCAACGTGAATTTGTTCCAGCAGCCATATTGCAGTTCAGTTAACTGTTATCCCGAACATACCATTATGAAACTGTTACAGGATGTATGGTTGTCCATTGCGTTTATCGACGGCAATGTTTACATTCGCGAGCAATTGGGGACATGAATCCGTAACCACGCTAACTCCATAATGTATGAAATAGTAATAAAATAAGTATTATCTTTTTTCGTGTGCATTTATTTGTAACTTAAATTTGTTACTAATTAAAATACAATATTTTACTCAGGTTAGTATGATGTCAGATAGGAATAAATGTACACAGTGAAAAAAATATTTTTTTTCTAATTCTTAAATTTTGGAATTTGTATGGTTTGGAAATCTGGTCCCCGATTATAGTGACAAGTATTTCAGTTGATTACGGCATTTAAAAACATTTAATATATAATTGTAACTTGTTTACTTTGTTCATATAAATTTACGAATCCGCGATGCAAGCATTATATCCCCAAATGTTTGTTCATATTTAACAAGCCAAGCCAAAGCCGAGTATAGAAGAAATGGCTTTCTGCTGTAAATACGCCGTAACAACTTCAAACCCCTCGTAGCCGTTGTAAGAGTTTGTGTGTTGCATTTGTTTGGCGTAATTTCAGTCGACATGTTTGGTTCCGAAATGAACTTGACAGCAGAGAAGCACAGTTACCTCCAAGACTTCAGTTGTGGTCCCACACGATAGTAGATGTCAGTCCTTTATCCCAAGAAACTGTTTGTGTTCTTCTGTGTTATCAAAGCCGTGTCGTCTAGACTTGTGTCGTGACGTCACTGTAAGGGACGTAAAAAAATGCGTGTTATTTCCTGCCAGAAGGCTACACTCTAAATGGAATGTAGGCATGCTCCGCGCAGTGGCGGATTTAGAAAAATATTTGGGGGGGGGGGGCCCTTACGTGACTTTGTGGATTGTAAAAAATACCTGTCATCTCAAAAGTGTTGTTATTCACTGTTACAGAACATTAAAAACAACTAGAGACATGCAAAATTGGCTTAATTTTCTGATAGCTAACTACACGGAAAAAAAAATATTTTGTGGCAGCAACAAAATATTTTGTAGGTATTCACCCTGCAAAATTTATTTCGTGGTCACTATAACAATACTTTGCTTGCACCATTAAAATATTGTGGCCTCCAAAAAATGCTTTGTGTTTACTATAAAATAATTTTGCAGAGAAGATTTCCTACAAAATTTTTGTTTCAGTGTAGACTCAATGTGACTATTGGCTTGCTTGACGTCTCCCGCTGGCCGATATTGTCGTGAATTGCCGCGGAGAATGCTTACACGGTAGAGAAGACGTAACACACGTAAATGACAACACATATATGTTCGTGGCCAATTGAATAGCAGATTATACTTTGCTATGTATAGGAAAGTGAAGTTTAATATGCAACCAAATAATATTCAGCTTAATGCTATATTTACATGTTTTGCCACCACTAGCTCTATCCTTGTCTTTAAACGTCGTCTGTTGGCTGGCTTCAAATTTGCTCAAAGGCTTCCACTCCATAGCACGGCCGTAGAAGAACAGGTCTGGACATTCGCCTGGATATTTGACCCCCTTGTTGTTTGGCTGTAGTTCACCAAGTTACCGAGAATATTGTGTTTTATTGGCGCTTTAGTTAGGGCGGTCGGACTAAACTCCGCCCACTTCCTTTCCGCTAAGATAAACAATTTATCAAAACGTATTTTTTATCAATTTATGTAATACTTCCTCGCTCACAAATTTAAGAAAAGGCTCCAGCAATCTTTATTTACTTTATAAATTTAACAATGGAAAAAAGTGGACGGAGTTTGAGTCCGACCGCCCGGAAAACAGCGCCAAAAAAGTACGACATTCACGATAACTTGACAAACTACAGCCAAACAACAAGGGGATCAAGCAAAATACATTGCTAGATAGGCGAGTGTCCAGAATAATTACAATATGTGAAAATAATTTTGCATAAATATGTACGCAATATTAAATGTTCATAACAACAGTAAAACATAATTATTTACCTTCAGAACAATAATTTTCGCAGTTCATTGTTTGTTGAGCGAAATTTGAGGTTATAAAAATGGCGGTCAGCTGCACCAGTTTGAAAAGCAAATGACTAACGTTGTACATACTCGATTCCTATTGGCTACACGGATTCACAGGCACGGAAGAGTTGGGAGTTGACCAGCTTTGTTACGTGAATCCGTACGTATCCGCGTCCGATTGCGTGAGATTGTAGAATAGACTACGAGGACTTACGTTTCCGTTTTTGTGCTCCGAATCCGCGTACGTGTCATTGTAGAACACGCCTAACGACGGGAAACGTCTACCCTCTCTGGACACGTCACTTGATATTTGCGCGTCAGCATCGGCGTCGTAAGCATTTGATTTTTTTTTTGGGGGGGGGGGGGACGTCACTGGTAGAGAAAGTGTACATATAACCTACGTAATAAAGGGGTGTGTAGGAGTCCTCCACCGGGAAATTTTATATTTTAAGGTGCAAAATGCTGCTATTTAAAGAGTTTCTGCATCAAAATATTTAATATACAACTGAAGAAAATCGTATTCGTAAAAAAATCTTAAAAAACTACGAAATTTTTTTTTGGGGGGGGGGGCGTGCCCCCTCCCCCGCCCCCGTTTACGACGCCCCTGTGCGCTTGTAAGATAAACTGTACAGTCAGCAGGAATCAATACATATAAATAAAAAAGTTTATTACTTGTATGAAACACAATTATGTCGACTTCTGCAGCTTTAGTTTCTGTATTGTTGAATTTAAGTAGGAAAATACACGTAACTATATTGCGTAATTTCGCTGCCAACCATACAAGCAGTAAGGTAACTATAGTTAATGTAGAATTATGTGAAGTTAACGGCTAGTGATATTTTTCAAAGGTTAGATTTTTATTGCGCACTTTATCACGGACAAACTATACCAAGTAAGATGTAAACTACATTACTCGTACAAGTACGGCTGCAGTGTGGACGGATGTAGGAAGTATGTAGACCTACCAGCCATCAACCCTGGCACTAGAGAAGACAGTTGACGAGCAGGACAACACGGACAGCTGCAGAGGTTAGTCGTCGACCTCCCAGCCACGGTGTTTGGAAAGCTGGGCACACAGGAAGATCCCTCCTCCACCCTCCCCCGCACAAATCATCCCTTCACCGGGCACTGTGTAGCAACAGTCATCTGCAGCCTGCGGGGTTTATTTCCACCTCGCCGCAAATACGCTTTACCTTCGCCGCGGACGCACAAACCAGACTTGGCATTGCAACTCTTTAGTTCTTTGTGTCTGTGAAGCGGCAAATACAATCTAACGTATCGCTAATGGCCTCTACCCAATTGAAAAGTCTACCCATTTGACTTATAGCTAGGACCCCTGATTTTCGCGAAAGGAATTTTGTCCCAGTTTGTTTACATCTGCAGTTCTACTTTATATTTATTGGCAGCGTGTTTTTGTGAAGTAATGTCTCGCATATGACTTTGCCAATCACAATTACGTTACTACAGCTACTCTAGTCTGTGATTTGCCAGTAAAACCACAAGACACGTCACAGCTAAGACGTCCAATCACTTATTATGAAGCAGAACTGCAGATGTGCTCGTAAGTCACTGAAACATAGTGGGGCAACATTCTTTTCTCGAAAATTACCGGTACCTTCTTATAGCTTTCAATACATGTCTTCTTACAGAGCCGTACACAATGGCTTCACGTTTCCGATAAACTGAAAATCTAAAGTCAAAGTGAAGACGGCGTTTGCAAAGAACAGCTGATTATGTATGTTATAATGTAAAATCTTTATTTCTGATCATAGTTTTATTCTCCAGCACTTGAATTTCTTGTAAAATGTAACAGGTATGGTTTAAATGTATTCTGAAAACCTTGTAAATAACATTCGAGAAATATTTGTAAATGAACTGTAAATTCCGTCAATAGATGACGTTGCTTGTGTTCTGCAAAATACTGTCACAACTTGAAAATATTTAAATAACTGAGTTAATTTTGGCTAATTTTTCACCAATAGACAATGTTTTATATCACAAAAACAGACTCAAATAGTTTTTCAACTGTCAATAATTTACCTTTATTTTTGTATTGTGTGTTGACAAAATACTTAAAGTAACGGAAACGTAAAGTTAAATTTTAAGGGCGCGGTTCACCTCATTATTCAACGTTTTTATTTACTTTTTATATTTGTATCAGATATTTATTTCCTTATTTTAAACATAAAATGTGACAAAATTTTTTTCTTGGGAAATTTTTTGTATCTCTCATAGTTCTTGCGTAATGAGTCGTAAACTTCAAAATTTGCACTTTACGGTTTTATGTACGCCACTAAAACTAACTGATATAAAAAAACTCAAAAAATTCACAGTGTATAACAATGTTTTAGGCTATGATTTGACATGTATAAAAATAAAATATTTTTATATTTAATAAAAAAAAATGCTAAATTTTAAAATGAAAATTTTAAAATTTCAACAATTTTTTAAAAATACAAAAATATATTTATTTTTACATATGTCAAATCATAGCCTTCAATGTTGCTATATACTGTGAATTTTTTTGGTTTGTTATGTCAGTTTGTTTTAGTGGCGTACATAAAACCGTAAAGTGCAAATTTTTACGTTTATGACTCATTACGCAAGAATTATGAGAGATAAAAAAATTTCCTAAGAAGAAGATTTAGTCACAATGTATGTTAAAAATAAGAAAATAAATGTCTGTTACAAACATAAAATAAATAGAAACGTTGTAAACTGAGGTGAGCTTCACCCTTAAGAGGAGTCCTTCGCGGTGTCATATTTCCACCTTCGACGCGTGGGAACAGCGTAGCGATAAGAGCCAGTGTCCCACGCTTGACGAGAAGCACATCGCCTCTATTCGCAGCGCGCCAAACTGGCGTGCAAGGTTTCCGTTGTAGTCTTTTTACTATGGGACTTCAAGCGATGACCCCAATATTTTATTTTGGAACAGTTTGAAGCAAAGACTAACGCATGCTTCTCGTTTTGCACTTTACGAATTCAGGTAATATTTTCGGAGTTACAACAGTCTAAAAAACCCGTTTTTAGCCATTTTGAGAGGCCCGAATATCATGTTTCTAACATTTTTGAAAAAATAGAAGCATAGTTTCAAGTGTGTGTTCTTTTCGTAGGTAAACATAATATGAATAAGTTAAGCGGTTTCGCGTAAAAATGTATGCGCGTGACACGCTGCAACGCCGTCCATGCGCCAGTCGATTGTGTATAGGCCCTAAGTCTGTCGCTAAACAGCACATAGACTGCAACACGTACAAAGAATAGCAGAGATAACATATTAGGTATACGGTAAAACGGCGGGTATTTTAATTTTCTTGAAGTAACCTCATACAATCAAACAGTATAGTTAAATACGTTAACGCCATGATCCATCATTTTTGCTGCTTTCACGATAATTACCTATATTTTATTCGTAAACTAAAGCAGATTTCGAAATCTGTTGCACAGTTTTTTTTAACAATTGGTTTTACTGTGTAAACCACGACCGTAGAAGAACAGGTCTGCACACTCGCCTGGAAACTTGACCCTCTTGTTGTTTGGCTGCAGTTCACCAAGTTACCGAGAATTTTTGGCGCTGTAATCCGGGCGGTCGAGCTCAAACTCCGCCCACTTCCCTCCCGCTACGATAAACAATTTTATCAAAACGTATTTCATATCAATTTATGTAACACTTCCTTCGCTCACAATTTTAAATCATGGCTCCAGCAATCTTTATTTACTTTAAAATGTTAACAAGGGAAAAAAGTGGGCGGAGTTAGAGTCCGACCGCCCGGATTACAGCGCCAAAAAGTACGACATTCTCGGTAACTTGACGAACTACAGCCAAACAACAAGGGGGTCAAGCAAAATACATTGTTACATAGGCGAGTGTCCAGACCTGTTCTTCTACGACCGTTGTCTATGCCAATATTTCTTGATACAAATGTATAAAGCTTTGGCTAATTAACTATTTTATGAACATTTCATTGATTGCATAATTAGTTCAAACCATTGTGTATTTTGTCTTCAGGAAAATAGTTAACATTGTATACACAGTTTTTAACAAAACTGTACTACACCAGTTTTTCGATATAATTGCCCTCGTTTACGATTTAAAAAAAAAAACTCGTAACCTTAACCAACAAGTTTTCGGTGCACAGCGTTGGCAAAAACAGGTTTAAAAAAACAATGAACATAATTTCGGTTTTAAAGTTTTGAAACCGTTTAACGCACCTTTTAAACAATACCACGGAGTATTTGTGCTCAATAAACCTTGTTTTACGCATAATAGCTTATAAACATAATTTTAGCTGGAGATGTATCTTATTTTAGCCTATATCATATTCCTATGTCTAGGAGCAAAGTATATGCAGTAATCACGAAGAAAATTGGGTAACCTTCAGCCCTTTTATGCAGGGGGAATGTATTTCTCTCATCATGCAACTTGTAGGCAGCCTGTTTCAAAGAGTTAATGTCCAGTTTGTCCACGAATTAGTACATGGCAGTGTAGCCAGACGACGGGAAATGTTCTGGTTTCTGGGAAATGCTGGTAGTGTGATGTTTGCAAGATGCGAACCCTGGATGCAGAGCAGTGTTGCACTGGAAGGAGCAGCCAGTGCTGCCAACACATGCAGTGGTGACGAGGCGTCCCCAGCCCACGTACACACAACTCAGAGGCGGAACTATAGCAAACAAACAAGCCGCGAAGCCAGGCTGTGTCTAGAGATGCGGGCCGCACACTCACACCAGTGCAGCTACTCCTTGTAATTGTTCATAGCTCGTTAATCAGCTACAGGAAGCCGACAACACAGCGAGGTGGCGTCGTAAAGCTCAGTAGCGCCGGCGTGGCGGCACCACGCACCTCTCAAAGAACCATGCGCTATATCCTCTCACTTCCCCTACCACCCCCTCCTCCTCCCATAGGCCAGGCGCTACTATAGGCCGTTCAAGACAAACTGAGCACTCTTTTGAACACCATCTCGTCTGCCACAATAATATAAAAATATTATTTATCGTAACTTTAACTGTTAAGGCGCCCGCCTGCCTGCCTTGTAACCAGCGTTGCAGCGTGCTAGCAGAACGCTTTTATCTAAGAAACTACTAAACATGCTTCAAATGTGTATTTACGAAAAGAACAAACACTTCAAACAACCTCGGAATAGTAGTTTTAAAACATCACGTTACTTAGAAAGACAGTTTCTGAGCCCCTCAAAATGGCTAAAAAACGGCCTTTTCATTAAATTATATCTAAACAACTACTAAAGGCATTCGTGTGAAACTACAATAGAGAGGTGTATTGGACTTAACTTAAAACTTTCCACCAATAAAAAGCTAGGGTGACCACTGCAAGTGCCAGTCAGGCGAGTGTCCTGCGATACCACTGCAAGCCGTTTGTGTCTTGCGGTAGAGGCGATGCCGCACCAGATGAACCGGACAAAATCGCCCTTGGAGTCGTGCCTCACTCACACAAATACACGGCCACCAGGCGGGCTCCTTAATGCTCGGTTTCAGTCGCCATTTTGAATTTTATTATTTTTTGCTTTTTTGGAATTCTAAGAAGAAAAACATTAAATGTGCGATTATACCTCAAATTATATTTACATTTCGCTATAGTACAGACCTTGTGATTTAGCTGTTAACATGTAATTACGCCGCAATGCGTGTGGCAATTTTTTTGTATTCATAATTCGCCCGACAAACTACGACCTAACTATACATTGCTAGCTCTGTTGCCGTGATTGTAGTGTAGTTCAAGGTAAATAGAATTTGCGGTATAGTCGCCGATTTAACATTTTTCTTCTCAGAATTCCAAGACAGCAAAAAAATAAAAAACTCAATATGGCGACTGAAACCGAGCCTTAACATATGACATATATTTTTTTTTCATTCTCAGTGATTATACAATATAAATACCATAAGTTAGGTTAGAATAGTAGTACATGGACAGTTGAAATTTCATTGTAATCAGGATTGTTTGTTTAATGTTACTTAATTACCATAATTTGTGTAAATGCCATTCATATTCAATATAGGTGTGCATAGCGGCAAGAGGTGCAGGATTAGTACAGGAGTTTTGAATTATCTCAGGGCAAGTTAACACTTAATGCAGCAGGAAACAGAAAGTTGAGAAACATGGGCTGAAGAGCCAGCCCGAGACCTTCATCTGGCGTAGGAGACAGCTCAGAGACAACGAAGGTGCATGGCTTCGCCCAACCCCTGGGGTGAAATTTAATATTAACTTTATTATTAGCTACCATTAGAGGCACGAGTATTTCGCGTATTGATTGTAGGCCAGGTTAAACGCCAATAACATGTATATCACTGTAACTTCCGTGATAAGACGACAGCTGTTTTGACGCACCTGTGGAGGTTGCAAGCCGGTAGTAAACAATAAAATAATTCGTGGGGCTACCCACTTGTACGGTTAGGAGCCAATGGATATTCGACTCTGGCCAATGTGTGTATAGGACTGAGAAGTCTAGACTGCTACCAGATTAATACCTCGAAATACTCGTGCCTCTAGTTGTCATAAAGGTTTCAAATTTTGTAAATAAGTTCGAGTGTATCTTAATGTTAATCTGTGCAAATTGGGAAATAAATATAAATTGGTACGGAGGAAAGGCCGCGTTTGATTCTGTCAGCCGTCCACCGAGAGCTATGGTTAGAGAAGGTGATAAATCGTTAGAATGTTTTTTGCCAGTGTATTCCACAAATGAGTGTAGCGTCCTGCGTCATGTACTATTGGCCGGCGGTTATGTAGCAAAGTCTAGTTGTTTACAGACGAATCTCAGACGCTCAGTAGTAGTTCACCAGAGTTATCATTGGCCCAGTCAAATAGAGACTCGCCCGTAACGAAATACGAGCGTCAGAAATGAATACATTACGTTGAAGGCAACGTTTCCAGCAATAAATCACCTTCTCTAGCTATGGTTTGTTTGGGGTGTAAGGGAGCATTTCTACGAGAGTCCGTCGGTGAGATAGCTGGGGGGGGGGGGATGGGACCATCACGAGGTGCGGACGGTCGCCGCGGTCATCCATGGTCGTCGCCAGAGTGTTGAGTACCCAGGGTTGCCGCAAACGCAGGCGTGGTCTGGCGAGAATTTCGAGCAACTTTATATTTTAGACTTTGTCGTTCTTCTCATCAAGGGTCGACGCTCACGTGGTCGCCGGTTCTTGAAGGCCTTTATTGGAGAGAATAAACCAAGCATGAGGTTTCATTACTATAAATCAGCTGTCTCGCGTGACTGACAAAACAACGTCGGAACTTCTCAAGTATCCCAAGAAAGAAATTCCGGTGATGTTATTCTGAATTAGCTAGCACCTCACATAAATCAGGATATTTTTCTTTATAAAATTAACCAGTACATTTCTCTCCAACTAACCTTTATTAAAGAGAAGGAAGGTTATAAACTTTTGAGTAAGATAACATTTATAAACTTGATTGTTAAATAGGTAGCTATACTTGCATTAAAAAGGGACAAGCAATTAGAAATTAAATAATCTTAAAAGAAAAAAGTGACAAGGGTTTCAATAATGCTCACTTTATCATGAACCGCCTATAAACAAGGCACGTAGCTACGATACTTCTGTAACTGTCGCTAACCTCGCCGTCCTTGTAAGTACCTCGTCGCACACCTCTATTGGCTCCAGACACCTCACAAACTAGTGTGACCGTCCACTCACCTAGTTCTCTTAGTCGACGTCTTACAGACGTAGAAAACTAGGGCGGTACTGTACACAGCGAGAAGTTGAACTTAGCGCATAACTAGGGACACTTGATTTATCGCGGGAAAACTCGACTGTCTGCTAGGCTTGAGTATAACTAGGATCATGAATAGCGATGATTAGGGACGGGAAATTTTGGTGAAAAGATTTTTGCCCCACTTTGTATCAGTGCCTTACGTGCGCACCTGCATCTCTGCTTTGTGGTCAGTGATTGGATGCCGTAACACCCAGCGTGTGGAGGTTAAACCCGCAAATCACAGACGTAATGTGTGGCAGTTATCCATGTACTGATTGACACTGTCAAATAAATTATAACTCTGCACAAAAACACTCTGCCAATAATCACGAAGTTGAGCTGCAAGTGTGCACGTAAGACACTGAAACAAAGTGGGGCAAAATATTTTCGCGAAAACTACCGGGCCGTATTCATAGAGCTATCGCTCGTAAGGTTGTAAGCCAATGAATAATTGACAGCGTCCAGAGCGTGTACACAGGACTGAGCTATCTAAGCTACTGCCAGATGAATCCGCGAAATTGACGTACCTCATTGAATTCGCGAAATTTCACTATCTCTGGCCATCAGTAATGCAGTGTAAGACTGTCCTTGCATCGAGCTCTTCAATTCTCTAACAAACTTTTTCCATATGTCATAAGTTGCCTTGACACTCATGATATTGACCGTTTTAAGGTGGAGGCCTTTCGCTCCAGTCCTTGACATCTTGTGTCTTCAAGCAGTTGGTGATGACGTGTTCCCCATGTCTATGCATGCTCCGTATATGGGCATTGAAACTGCCGTGACCAGTGTAAAGTTAAATGCTACGATAATTCACCTTACAAAGTTAGTTTCTCTATCTCTACAAGGAACGAGTGCAATTTTGTGGTAGCCCAATAGCTTCATGACAAAAATTATATAAATTACATTTTATCGAGCGTGGTAGAGCAATAGTAGAATACTCTCCTCGCATTCTGGAGGACCGGGGTTCGGTCCACGGTTCCAAGTCTCCAGATTTCAGTTTTCCAGGGTTTTCCGAAATCACTCCAGGCGATTGTTGGCATGGTTCTTCTCCTACTCCCCTCTCTCCTCCATCGTGTACCTCTGCCAATGACTTGTACTGTTCGAGGGGATGCAAAAGTGACCTAATTAAGGGCGCTGCCTACCTTGAAGCCACGGCGGGAGCAAGCATAGGGTTTTACATGTTAAATGATTTTTCCACGTGGCTCAGTAACGGTTGACGTTACATATATGCCACCAGTGACTTTTTTGTTCGTCTCGGTGCCGCGTACATTGCTATGGATCGTTTAGGCAATTCTTTTCAATACTTTGAAAATTGTGGTCAAAAAAAGCATTTTTATGTACAAAAAACACGCGAACATGGCTATTCATAATTTCTTTTCTGCAATTTTATTTACGTAGCAATATTCTCCTTTTCTCGGCGCAGGAAATGGTTTTTGTCCGGAATCAAGATCACAAAAGGTGACCGAGTGCCACTGAAAATAATTTAACATGTAAAACCCTATTCTTTTTCCGCCAGGGCTCCGAGGTAGGCAGTGCCCTTAATAAATGATATTTGTGAACCCATGATTCCATGCAATGAGAGTGAAGTTAAAACAATTGTGGCACTCCAGAATTTATGGAAACTAAATGTTAATTCATTAAGTACTTGTCACATAAACCAATACAAACAAAACAGCCGACTTAAATGTACTGGTTCGTGGTATATATTGACATTGCTCTATACTGTCAAGGGACATGACGTTAGGTGTCTGGCCAACCAGCACAATTCAATAACGTTGGCCACTGATATGCAAGTTGTTAGGTAAGACTTAACATCTCGACGACGAGGTGCTATGAACCAGTGCCTCAGTAACACTAGAAGCTGCCATAGCCAGAATTATAGGCGATTCGCGATAGAGTATTTTTGAAGATCATTCTGTCTAGAGTTATAATATTTATTATTTCCTCAGGCGTTAACTTTAGGATACGGTATAATTTGCACACTTGGTTGGTTTTTGTTTCATTGTTTATTTTAAAAAGTATTAGGAAACAACAATTTATCTGAAAGAGTAAAAGTAACGAGGGTTAAAAAAATGTTAACTTTTCTTGTACGTCATTATCGCGTGTTACGTCAGCGCAGTGCAGTTCTTCGGCTAATATCAAAGTGAATCACTTCACATTCAGTGAAAAGGCGGGCGTGCATCGTATAGCGATATTTCCGGGATTTCTGTATCTGCAGGAGTACAAGTGTCCGATATCAAATTACTTATCAATATCGTGGAGTGCTCCACACTGCTGTGTATCGTAAATTCGCATCATTTACACCGCGTAGCAGCATACAGTATGTCCAGAAACAACATTTTTCGTCGTTAGCAGTTAGACACAGAAAGATACGAACTGGTTGAAAATAGAACTTTAGTAGGGCTTTTTTGAGTGCTCACTTTATCTTGAACTGGCTATAGCAAGATGAGTAGGATGGAACTACCTACAATGCAATGGCGCCACGTTGTGCGTGTAGAATGTCGACGTATATTTTGCCACAAACATTGTCGTCTAGAATTTAGCCCAGGATTCGCTGGTGTTCTTATAAGAAGATAGTAGGCTACTCGCGATGAGCTAGTAAAATGCGATAAGCCTGACAACAAATGCAGACAGAGAGAAGCGAGGGGATAGAACACGTGTATTGCATACCTCCAGTATTGATCCTTACAGCAAGCGGCACTTGGAAATATAAGCATCTTGTGTGTAGACAAGTCCCACCCCTCTCCTATCCCTCATACTTCCTCGACACACGGACCTTCCTCAGCCCCTACCCCCTCCTAGCCACACCACAAATCCATTCTCCTAAATAAACAGAGCTTCCCCTCAAACATGCTCTTACCAAGATCCCCCGCCCTGCCCCGCCTTAAACCCCCTAACACCGCTGCACGCCATCTTTACCGTTGTGCCGCGTCCCTGTGTCGAGTCGGTCCCAGTTAGGCACCGGTCTACGCTGCGAGAGGTCCTGCGTTCCAATCCCGGCTCGCGTTGTCTCTTCACCTCACTTCACACTCGTCGGCTCTTAAGAGGGCGTGGTACATAATGCAACGCTAAAAGCATTAATCTATAACTGTAGGTTTCTTGAAGCCAATTTGCGAAAATTAAACAATAGCAATCCTAGACAAAAGTTTTAGCCAACGTTTTTAAACAAAATTGTTTCCAGTGTTACGAACTTCTGAGGCACAATCTCTGACGCCGGAACCTCGTGCACTTAACTGCAGCGTAGAGATCACGCGTAACGAATTGGTAATTCTGGATAAATATTTACTCATAAGGTTGGCAAACACCATTATCTAGAATTGGCATTGGGAATTTTATCCATATTGGCGTCGAAAAAAGTATAGAGATCAATTGATGTTTTCAGCGTTTATTTATCTACCACGCACTCTTAAGACGCCCGCCTACTGGTCGTGTGTTAGTGTGAGTGAGGCATGGCACGAAGGGCGATGTTGACCGGCTCATCTGGTGCGGTATCGCCTCTACCGCAAGACACTGCAGTGATATCGTAGATCACTCGCCTGACTGACACATTCAGTGGCGACCACATATTATTATCGGTGGAAAGTTTTAATCAAAGTCCATTGCATGTTTCTAGGGTAGTTATTCATTAATTATGCGAGTGTTATTTTTTCTCAGATATATCAAGTTGGAAAAACTTTATTATTCTTTTAAGCCATTTAGAGGAACTCCGAAATGATTTTTTTTTTAAATTGACGTGATGTTTTGAAACTACCTTTCCGTCTTCGTTTGAAGTGTATTTTCTATTTATTTTCGTGGTAACAGCGTAGCGATAAGAGCCAATGTTGCACGCTTGACGTGAAGCATATCGCACCAAACTGGCGTGCAAGGTTTGCCTTGTAGTCTTTTTTCCTACGGGACTTAAAGCGGTGAATACGAAACAATTTATTTTTGAACAGTATGAAGTAAAGACCAACGCATGCTTCTCACTTTGCACTTTACGAATTCAGGTAATATTGTCGGAGTTACAGCAGTCTAAAAAAAAACGTCTTTAGCCATTTTCAGAGGCCCGAAAATCATGTTTCTAACAAGCGTGCTAAATTTTTGAAAACAGAGAAGCATAGTTTCAAGTGTGTGTTCTTTTCGTAGATAAACGTGATATGAATAAGTTAAGTGGTTTCGCTTAAAAAACAATACACGTGACACGCTGCAACGCCGCCCATGCGCCAGTCGAGGACTCCTCTTAAATCACCCGGAAACTCTCTCAGCTCAGCTCCTTGTATTGAGGCATGCTCTGTACTCCCGCGCAAACATACACACTGGCTAACATATTGCCAACTCCGACCTGCTGCTGCACAGCTCTCTAAATGCCAATTATTCACTCTAAATCTGAATTAGTGAATATTCACTGATTCACGCCGACGGCTGGAGCAGTTCCAACAATTTTAATCAGTGGAAATATTAACTTTTTAATTAGTGACTTTCCACTGATTTCATTAAAGTGTCCCAGCAAGTCACAAGTGAATAAGTGAATATTCACAGTTTTTTCCAGTTGTTTTCAAAAAACAGTTTTCACTTATTAAATCAGTGAAAAATTACTGGAAAAGCTGTGGACATTCACTAATTAACTCGTGGAATGTTGGCACTCTTTATCGGAATCAGTAAATAGTCACAGATTTCACAGTGGTTTGTCACTGATTCAATTTGTTGAATCTGCTCCATCCATCGGCGTGAATCAGTGAATATTCAATCATTCAGATTTAGAGTGTTGATTACACTCAGTAAGTGTATTACTATCACTGACATTCCAGCTAACAATCAGTTTCTGGCTTCTGAACCAATAGAATTGGCAGGAAATACGTTAACTCGCAGGTGAAATTCACTGAGAATATGTGGGGATCACTAACAAATCACTAGCTATTGGTCACTGAAATAATCAGCAAGGTGTCCACTATCTTCAGTTGCTCATTTTTTACCTAAACAACCGGAGTTTAGGCCTTCCCCTCTTGTTTCTACTTTTCTAGCGATATTAATTTTTTACGCCTAAACGAGAGCAGATCTAAAAACTATATATGGCAGCTTTGTTGAAAATCGTCTTCTTCATGTAGGCTGATTTTTTTTTTCAAAGCAGTAAATACTGTGGTTTTAGCTAATGACGCAATTAACTAAATTTTGGTTAATTGACTTTTTATTCGAAACCGTATAATTTCTTGTTTTGAAAAAAATTACCTATCATGACAAAAAATCATTTTTAAACAAAGCTGCCAGAAAGATTTTGGTTCTATGCTCTCGTTTAAGCTTTTAATATATATATATATATATATATATATATATATATATATATATATATATATATATATTCAAAATCTGTAAAAAAAACCGTAAGGGTTTAATATTTCACTGATTCAAGTTTAATGTGTAAAGACTCAAACATACTTTCATCAGAACAATATACTCTACAGATGTAGGCCTATAGTAGAACAGACTGTAAGGAATATCCTCACTAGTCACTAGGCTTTGTTTCAATGTCATTGTGATTGGATTCCATAATACTAGACTAGCATACTAGAGGACCAGGGTTCAAATCCCGGCACATCTGTACTCATTGCTGTTCTCCGCGGTTATCAAATATCACTCCTGGCAAGTACTGGGATCGTTACTCAATACAGGCAATGGTCGATTCATTCCTTGTTTTCTGTGTTAGCCAGTTGTTCCTCCCTCTAATGACCTCGGAGCGTACGTACTCTAAGGTCGTCACTTGCCTACTAACATCTAGTCTCTTCGCCTCTAAGTGCAATACAGTCTACAGTTGCGCAGTCTTCTTGTCGGCAAATCTCCTGAAGCCATTAATACAGCAAGCAGAACTCGCTGGAACATCACACATTCTTGTCCAAATTACGTGTTTATCACGTGGGTTTGGTTTTTATGGACAATATCTACATGATTTGCAAATTATATTATAAACAAAAATTTCATTGTATCTAAATCCTTACTGTTTTTGTTGTAAAAATAGTAGCAAAATTAATTTTTTTAATATACCTTTCCCACAGAGTATAAAACAGTAATAGAAACACGAAATACCGTGCCGGCTCAACTGCTACGGGCGAACATAGTCACTTATTGGCTGCCCAAGCCTCTTGTTGGCTCCTGCACGTTACGTCAGGTTTACTATTGACCTGGATGCCGGTTAGCAAGGTGGCTGTCTTAAGGCGCTCGCCTGCCAGCAGCGAAACGTGTGCTGTAGAGGTTCAACAATATCACTTTTTTTTTACAGAAACTATTCAAAGTATGATTCTGTCTTTTATATATAGGCTAATAGAGTTAAAGCTACCGTGTAGGAATGTAAATTGTCCGTTTCTCCCCCAGATTCCTAAGTGATTAGAAAATGTATGATAAAAATGGCCAAATAAGCCTACAATACTACTCTTACAGTTTTTGTATTTACAAAATAACTACAATTAAGGATAATGTATCAATCCTTTATCTTTCATTTACAGTACTGTTGGCACCAGTTCACAACTGACAATTTTGAGAAAAAGTTTATTCTTCGACAGCTGTGTGTGTGGCTGAGTTCGCCGTCCTACCGGCTATTTCACTTCTGTATTCCTAACTATTCTGTGCCTCTACACTGTTTCGCTGTGTCTGCATGCAAACAGGACAGCCGGAAAGAAGTTTACAATATTTTGTTTCAATGCCTTATGTGCACATCTGCAGTTCTGCTTTATGGTCGGTGATTGGTAGGGACCCTTGATTTTCGCGAAAATAATTTTGCCTCACTTTGTTTCCGTGTCCTACGTGCACATCTGCAGTTCTGCTTCGCGGTCAGCGATTGGATATTTTAACTCTCACGAGCCTTAGGATTCTACCGGCAAATCACAGACGTGTGGTGAAGCAGGGACGTTATTGTAATTGGTTGAATCAAATGAGACACAGCTCTTCATTATAGCGCTGCCAATAACCATGAAGCAGAATGGACGACTTGAAAAGAGGCGGAGCTTCAGTCAGGCGTGGGATACAATTCCTATCTCCATGGATACCGCAGCCGAACATAACCTTCATTTAGCTGTTTGGCTTCACATGTCCCGGATGAGATGTACGTCAAGAAAATTGATTACCGTATTAGTTTGGAATTTGCCGCTTTTTCAGGTAAACATTAACCTTATGTATTTGCGTATCTTAACCATGAGATTCAAACTAATATGTTTTACCCTTGCGTGTAAATCTATGAATGCGCAACATTTTTGCTTTCTGGAATTACCAACTAACAAATCAGCATGTTTGTAAACAAACTTTGTTTCCCACAGTATTTCCCGTGCGGTGACGTCAGGGGGCGTGTACTTCAAGACGTCCATTGCAGATGTGTACGTAAGACACTGAAACAAACTGGGGCGAAATTATTTTCGCGAAAAACAAGGTGTGATTACTGATTGGATGTTTTAACTATCACGTGTCTTGTGGTTCTACTGGTGTGCTACTCTGATTGGCGCAGAGAGACACGTCCAAACCACAGAATAGTTAGAGCCACTGATTTTTGGTGAAAAGAATTCTGCAACAATTTGTTTCAATGCCTTATGTGAACATGTGTTTCTCTCCTTCGTGGTCAGTGATTGGAAGTTTTTAACATTCGGTGTCTCGGGGTCCTACCTGCAAATCACGGACGTGTGGTGTCGCGGTAACATTGTTCTGGTTGGTGCAGTCAAATGAGCCACGCCTCTGCCCTATTATATTCTGCCAATAACCACGAACCATAGTTGCCGGTGTGCACGTAAGGCATTGAAACAAGTCGTTGCAGAATTCTTTTCACCAACAATCAGTGGCTCTAAGAATAGTTAATAACACAGAAGCGAAATAGCCGGTATGAAGGCGAACTCGGTTCACACACGCCAGCAAGATGGCTTCCCTGGCCAACAACACGGCGGGAACACCTACCGCCAATCAGCGTAAGGCTGCTGCTGTGTTAACCAGCAGACAGGCCAATAGGAAACGTCTAGTAATATGCAGGAACCAAGCAGACGCAACAGCCTCGGACAGACAATAGTATGATATGATCCTTCACGTCATATCACGTCTGTATTACTGTTTAGTCTGTGTTTGAACAAAGACATGATGCACAAGGGCGCTCATAAGGGGGGAGGCAGGGGGGAGGGGGTTCTGAGCCCCTCCCTAACAGATGTTATTTAATATAACGTATAACAAACTGTTGGAAGTTTAATAAGTTCCGTAATCTACACGGTTTCCAGATTTGAAATATGCCAGTGGCTACAAATTTATACACAGGATATATCCGTTCCTGTTGACATAAACATATATTATGATCTTGCCCCCCCCCCCCCGCAATGTATAATATGGTTGCCCTTGGTGAAGCAGAACTGCAGATGTTCATGTAAGGCATTGCATTGAAACAAATTGGCTTAATAATCTTGTCGCTACTAAATCGTGGCTCAAAATTGTACGCTGAAATACTGAAACGGTTTACTGAAAATTTACAGGAATCTTACTGTCAATAAAGAAAAATTAAAATAGTTTGGCCAGTGTTTTGCTACTATCAGGAGCGTCATTTAAGGAGGGGCAGGGGAGGACAATTGCCCCTCTTGGAATTAGAAGGAAATGTGTAAAAAATTTTGTGTATTTCGTTATTTAAATTATACTAATGTAAAGACATAAAACTGAAGTTTTATTATTAAAGTTTCTAATTTATACATCCTAAATTAATTAAAAAAGTGCAAAAAGGGCACTGCGGCCAAAAAAATCTTGCCCCCCCCCCCTCCCCAAGAAAAACCTGAAATGACGCTACTGGCTACTATGATGTCTTGCTAGTGAAATATTTATGAACATGTAATTTTCTTAGCTTCGATTACTCCGCCGGAGATAACGAGTCACTACTCATGGCAAAATATCGACTGTAGCATGACAAAAAATTGTATTCCTGGATTTTTTTTTACTATTGACCCTACTTGCGAATTGTTATAAGAAAAGAACATTCATAATGTTTTGTTTTTGTACCACGTCTTCTTGGCCTCGGGTCTTACTCAAAGTTAATTGCATCGCTTACCGTTACAGACATAAATTAACTTTAAGGCTTTTATTTTTGAACGCGTGAAGACAAGACGCGGCGTGAAGGTCACCCAGCAACTGAATCGTAGTGCAAGGTTGGAGCTCCGAGTTTGTTCTCTTCCTTGTACACTTCACGCTGTCATATAACTTCTGTCATCGCCGTCTCTGTTTCATAGCAAACTGAATAAGAGAATAAAACGTATTCACTTGAACAAAACTGCAAAAGGCTAATACATATGTGTATTTATTTATTTATTTATTTCAGACAAAGGATGTGAACAAGAATGTTTACATCTCCTTGTATACAAGCTTCATATACACTTAGTACTACTTGCCTGCTGTCTTGAATGTGTCTGTAAGCCAAAAAGGTCCGAAATATGAAGGCCCTTTTTATTTTTACTATCATCTTAGAGCTAGAGGCACGATTATTTCGCGTGTTTATCCGATAGCAGCCTAGACTTCTAAGTCCTATACATGAACTGGGCATTGCCGCATGTTCATTGGCTTCTAACTGTGCATGCAGATACCACGTGATTTCACTATCAGTTATTTCCTTATTTATTACTGGCTTGCAGTCGTCAAATGTGTATCAATACAACTGTTGTCCGATCACAGTGATAACAGAGAAGTTTACGTTGTTGACGTCATAGGCGCAACTAAAAGGGGGGGCACCAGGGCACGCCCCCCCCCCAAATAAATAACCAACCAAAGTCTTAAAAATTACAATTAATTTAATATTGAATATGTAGTGATACTGTTACCAGTAGAATATTCAATGTTTAGCTATGACAACTGCTAAAATAGCACTATTTTGCACCTTGAAATCCGAAATTTTCCCGGGGGAGGCCTCCCGGACCCCCCGCTTGAAGATGTGCTGGGTGATCTTTTATAATATTCGCAGGATAGCCATCCTTCCCCGTCTGAAATTCATAAATTCTGGCTACGTGACTGATTACAGGTAGGGGTAGCTTGAGTATAACAGTATTCACAGAATTGTTCCCTCCCCAAATGTCCATTCTAGTTGCGCCTATGGTTGACGTTCAACCTGACCTAGAATCAATACGCACAATAATCGTGCCTCTACTTATAGCCATTGATTTATGTGAAAAGAATTTTGCAACAACTTGTTTCAATGTTTTTCGTGAACATCTGTAGCTGTGCTTCATGGTTATTGGCAGATTGTATTTGTGTAGCGACATCGTTCATTTGACTACACGAATCAGAACAAGGTTACTTCGACTGCACGAGTTTGTGATTTGCTGGTGGAAACTCAAGACACTGAGAGTTAAAAACATCCAATCTCTAGAGACGTGAAAAATTCGCGTTTTCTTTCAGGTACAATCTATAATTCCAGCAACTGTAAGTTCGTTCTACTTTCACAGTTGGCCGTTGACTTGTTTGACACCACCTTGGAGTCGAAGGGCCAAAACGCAGACCCATTTTACTGTGTCGGCGAGCAGCCAACGAACAACTGTTGTCTACTTCAGTGAACACATATTCTTGAAGGCGAGCCTGCACGTCAGCGAACCCGCGAATATTTGCCGCCTCTACCAATATCTGACTACGAAGCAGAGCTGCAGATTTACGCTTAAATCACTGAAACAAATTGTTGCAAAACTCTTGTGACCGAAAATCATTGGCTCCAATCATCATCGAGAAGGATATGGAATTTGTCACGTTATATTAATAAAGACATCAGTGACATACATGCTAGAAACAGATAAAAAACTTTCTTGTTACTTCAGTTTGTACTCTATTCTCAAACAATACCAGGAAAAATGATCGGACGTAAATGTGCCAAGTAAAAACAGAAACGTCTTGCCCAAGACGGTGCATGACAATACAGAACCGCCTCTAAACGATTCTAGCTGGAATGTATGACCTTGAATGCACGTTACTTGCGCACAAGTCGCCCAGTCAAACGATGCAAGCCACCTTGAACAACAAACCTATAACCGTATGCGCTATGTTTAAGTGAAAACAAAGTTGTTAAGTGCATGAAAATATTTCTGCATATCAAGTTAGTGTAATTAATAAGGACACTGCCTATCTCGAAACTGAGTTCTGACGAAAGAAAGGATATAGACTTATAGGTTTAATTGTATTAGGTGTGCCTCAGTCACAGTTCAATATGTAACTTTCGGTTTGCGCTGAGAAGAGGAAAGTATTCATACAGGATTCAAATTGTTTAAATTGTAATAAAAGCATTGTAATTTGAATGTTTGCGAGTCTTCTTTTTAGGGGCGAAAATACTCTTCTTCCCGTAGCCTTCAGAGTATTGGAAAATTATCCTAATATAACCTGTAATAATTATGGACCATCAATAGACGAAAGAAAAGTCAGTGGTTAGCATATTAATCGGTTCGCAAAAGGTCCTGAGATAGGCAGCGACCTTAAATACATATATTCTTCTTAATATTTTATTCTCGGTAGGACTGTATCGTCTAGCAATCACGTTACTGTCTTACTCAGGTTGTGATGGTTGTGGTATGCAAGAACATGAGAGCTTGTAGTCTGGAAGAAAAGTAATTTCTTTTTTTGGTGTAAAAACACACCAAAGAGCCAAGGTCACCAAACGGAGATTTTAATATCTAAATTACTATAGAAATTAATGTAGGTGCTTACGTTAATGCCTGACATTCCCTGTTTCGCAAAACTTCAGTTAAGACACGTGGTTAAAATTGGACAGTGCCAATGGCACGACTTTTAAACTGTTGATATTTTATACAATGTCAGTCTATATGTCTAGTTATAAAATGAACATAAGGTATCTATTTCACACTTTATGCAGTAGTTTTTGGCTTCCATTGTGACACATATAACAAAATATTAACAGTTAACTGTCCAAAACTAGTTGTCAAAACTAATTGTCAAATTTTAATGCAGTTAGGCGTGCGTTGTGACTATAAGACACGCTTGCGTTTTTAAGTAGCCAGGATTTCATAAAAAATTAGTCCATTTCAGAGATAGGTTTGATTTTTGACCACACTGTAAAAATTATTTGTAAAATCACCGTAGCGATGTATAGAAGTGTTAATAAAGTTAGTATGATAAAACTGTTTCCCATACATTAATGATAGCCTTCCGAACCATCTATAGGGAGTAGTCAAATGTATACTAGTGTTACTAGACTCGTGTATGTAGTAGCAATCCTCAACATTTGCTCTGTTTGCTAGTTAGAGTATGGCAAGTGCTCTATTCTGTGTTAAAATTAAAAACTTTAATTAAAGTTAAGGAAAGATTTTTACAGTGTACACTCTCGCACTTAAATAATAAAGCTTACCATAAAAAACATCTATAAATATGTATCTGTTAAATAGTGGTAATGTTGGTGGGCTTTACGTCCTTGTCGACAGAGAGGTAATTATAGATGGCGACATACAACTTGCTACAGTGCCAGCAGCTGGGAGAGGAGTCGGCCATGGCCTTTCTTAAGGGACCATCCTAGCATTCGCCTGATGAGATTTCGGGAAACAATGGTAAACCGAAATCAGGATGGCCGGAACCGGAGATCGAACCCGGGGCCTTCCGAATGCGAGTCCAACGTGTTACCGTTGCTGTACCTCGCTAGGTTCGTTAGGGTAGGTTAGAATAGGATAGGAACCGTTGCCTCTTCCAACGATCAACAACAATTCAAAAAAACCTTCAAATACACCACTGGCAGGAAGATGACTGAAGAGCTGGCCTTCTACTAAGGTACAGCAATCCTGGTGGCCAACAATTCATACTAGAATTACGTCAGCGAGAGTTTGAGAAATTTCTCCCCCCCCCCCCCTCACTCTCTCTTTTTTTTTTTGCTGACTGGTCAGTTTAGTTAGCCAACACGGAGAGCAGGCTAAGTGAGACCAAGTCTTCAAGGTTACCTCAGCAGGTCGTGTCTGCGATATATTGCGACTTATATACACACGTCCTTGTTTACTGCAA
Source organism: Medauroidea extradentata (assembly GCA_003012365.1). NCBI lineage: Eukaryota > Metazoa > Arthropoda > Insecta > Phasmatodea > Phasmatidae > Medauroidea > Medauroidea extradentata. The sequence goes on along the minus strand of PNEQ01042753.1, from coordinate 11,373 downwards.
GCAAGTGTCCTCGCTAGTACGTAGGTAGTCTCTTACAAGATTACTGTGTCATCTACCCAACACTACAAGGGTTGTCACTTATAAACAAACAGTGCAAAAGTAATTTTAATAACAGTAAGTTGTCTGATACAATCACGCTCAGTCGAAATGTATCAATTATGTCAAAGTTTGCGATAGTGAGATTTTTGGTGCAAAGAATTACGCAGCATTTTGTTCCAATGCCTTACGTTCATGTCGCAGCTTTGGTACGTAATTGTTGATAGCGTGCATTTGTACAGAGGCGTCGCCCATTTGACCGCGCCAATGAGAATAGCTTTCAGCAACACCACACGTCTGTGATTTGCGGGTAGACCCCCCAAGAGTTGAAGATTTGCACGCGAGGCATTGACACGATGTTTGCATATTTCGTTCCATCAAAAATCACTGGCTCGATTGGCTACGTTGGGGAAAATGTTGAACAGAGCAGTTGCACGTAAAACAGAACACGTGTGACAAGCTAATGTGACCGTCGTTCACGAACAAGGCGAGGACTTGTTTTGTGGGTAAAGTGGTACACACATGGTTTTTCTATATTTTCATAAGGAATAACTTGGTGTAGTTTGCCTGTGGAACACACTCGCTGGGTGTAAGAAAGGCGAGTGTCGTCATGCAGCAGGAGGTGCGAAGAGGTATGTAGGGAGCCCAGGTGCGTTACGCGTCTTCCCTGCGTCTAAACAGCTCAATAACGCCGCCGACCACACACGCACATACCTTCAGTCTTCAGCGGCGAGCCTTTGCCCAGTACTTCTTCCTTACCTCCTCCTCGCCCCTCGTTCCCTCCTCAGAGGTAGACAAGAAGGCAGAGAAGAGCTGCCGTGTGTGGGCTTGGAAATACATATATTGTAGGGTCAACACGAGTTGTCGTCGGCGCTGAGGGAGGTGGGTGATAATTCAACCCCGCCCGCCGACCACCTGATGTTTTATGGCGGGCCGAGGGCTCCTGTTTCTTGGGGAGGAGAGGAGGGTGCTAATTGGCTGGGAGGGTTGGCGGTCCCCGAAGTAGACGTCGCCCAGCAATAACTTGATTATCACTTCTTGAGTCCCCACACCCCGGCCTGAGATCTCCCCCCAGCCTCCAGAAGGTGGTTCTTCAGCGAGCTACCGGAGGAATCTCTGGCCAGGCGAGTGTTTGTGTGTGTACCCTCGTCTTCAAACATTTAGCCTACGGCGTGGTACCTTACCCACCCTACCCTCGCCTACCATCACTGTGGGGGCATAGCTCTCGAGCCCCAGGGGTACCAACTTGTCTGCCCAAATGAGCGTTTAATTTGACGTCGTAAATTAACTTCATCCCCCGTACCTTCCTTTTTTTGTCGCCCTCGAGAAGACCGCCGACGGCCGCAGACGAAGGAAGGTTAGGGAAGGAATTATTCAGTGGTGGTGAGGGACTGGGAGTGTTTGTTCTGGCGTGTAAAAACAAACAGACGCACGCCTAGCTCGCAGCTCGGGACATAGAGTCGTGTGAGGCTGTGGTACAGCCCGCGGCATAGGGGCTGAGGTTAGTGAGGGGTGACGACGACAGATAAATAGCCGCTGGCAGGTCGACGTCGTCGTTGTGTTTACTGGCGCTGTCGTCGCTAGGCGCCAGGCGAACTCCGCCCTTATCGTCTGCCTGCCGCAACGTCGCAAGTGTTCGTCTGTCTCTCGCCGTGCTAACTAGATGCTACAGGTTAGGAGCCCTCCCCTCTCCTTCTCCTGCCCCATTACACATCTGACTACGTCACGATCATTTGTTGAGGTCGCTGGCAGGCGGTGTCCATCGGTAGTGATTATTAGAGGTGATGGTATATCGAAAAAATGTTTTGTGTCAACATAACCTTAAAAACTCTGTAGTTTCTTGCATCATGCATGATTGGTGGTATACGTCTGACACAACGTTGTTGTCTGCAGACCAATAACAGGCATCAGATATTACAATAACAGGAGAATTATAGGCTCAGTCAAATAGGGTAACAGCTCCACGTACAAGCTAAAGCCAGTAATCTTCTGGTACATTAAACGTGTGTTGGAAGCCAGCAACCAGTCAGGATTTCCGACGATAAACAATTATCTCTAAGTATCAGTAGGCCTACGAACGTTTCGCGAAAATAATTTTGACCCAGATTATTTCATTGCCTCACGTTCACATCTGTAGCTCTGTTTCATAGTCAGTGATTGTATGTTTTGACACTCAGGTATCTTGATGTACATCGGCCAATCACAGACGTGTGGTGTTGTAGTAAGTTTATTGCGATTGGATTAATCAAATGAGATACGGCCACAGAATATTTAGGAATACAGAAGTAAAGTAGCAGGTAGGATGGCGAACTCAGTCACACACGCCAGTTGGCCAGCAACATGGCGGAGACACCTACAGCCAATCAGTGTAAGGTGGCTGCCCTGCTAGCCGGCAGCCAGGCTAATAGGAAGCCTGCCGTAACACGCAGGAACCAAACATACACGAGGCTGGGCTCGGGCAGCCAATAAGCGGCGAAGTTCTCCCGTATCAAAGGAACCGCCACGTCATTTCACGTCTGTATTACTATCTAGTCTGTGATACGGCTCTCCACAAACACACCAGGCCAGTAGCCACGAAGCATAGCTGCAGATGTGCGCGTAAGGCAGTGAAACAAACCGGGTCAAAATTATTTTCGCAAACAGTTCATGATCATAAGTATGAGGAATATGTAGGAACCTGAACAATTCACGCTTGCTTTAGGTCACCAGCTAGGAATCAAACAATGATAAGTTCGTGCCACTTTAACAACTGCATCTAGACTCATTTGACGCCTCCCGGAGAACGCCGAGCCAATGGCAGAGAAGCAAGTCTGTGCAGGTCCAATCACTATGTCATCGTGCAGCCAATGAGCAGCTGTTGTCTACTTGAGTACATATATATTCTTGGAGGCTAGCCTACACGTCAGTCTATGAACATGTCATTATAACTATGAATGGGTGAGAGATTTTGGTCAGTGCTTCAGACTATGCTCTCTAGTTTGTACTTTTTCAGCGATAGTATTTTTTTTTTTTGCGTCTAAACGAGAGCAGGTGTCTAAAATCTGCCTGGCAGTTTTGTTTAAAATCGTCTTCTTCATGTTGGCCGATTTTATCAATTCTGGTAAATTGACTTTTTAGTCGAAATTGTATAATTTCTTGCTCTGAAAAAAAAAAAGTAGCTACCATCTCAAAAACAGTTTCAAACAAAACTGCCAGACATATTTTTGATATCAATTCTCGTTAAAATATATTTAAAAAAATAATTATCGCAAAAAGTATGGCCTTAACATCGAGGTCTTCAGTACTGGTGAGGGGTGACATGAGGTGAGTATGGAGCAACGGCGGAATGAAAGGGCGGGGGAATCGGCAGATCCCCGAGAAAACCCGCCGACAAGCGGCATCGTCCGGCATGATTCCCATATGCGAAAATCCGGGAACCTACTCCGCCGGGAATCGAATCGGGATCGCTTTTGTGGGAGGGGAATGGTCTGACCCCTCGGCCACCGCGGCCCACTGTCATCGTTAATGATGTAAGATGTTCGAAGTGAAGTGAAACACACTTCAGACAGCATTCAACAGCTAAGTCTTCAGCTCTGGTGATGGGTGGGTGAAATGAGAAGATTGAGAGAAAAACTGTCATACGCCACTGTAACGCTATGTCGTCTTGGAAAAACAAGAGTGAAACAAGAAAAACAATGAAGGAAAAAAAGAACAAGCCGAATTGGCTGTAGTTTACCCGTACATAAATAACAAAATATAAAAAACTCAAGAAGAATTGTGTCAAATCACAGAAAATGCAGTAATAATCAAAAACATACTGTCACCCATACCTACAAGTTAAATCCTACCCGGATTCAAAATATTTGTTTAAGCGACTTCGTATATCTGGATGTAACTAACGAAAGCGAACTTTTGTATCTTTTTGTTTACAAACTATGAATTTGTCTATCCATTGCGTGACTGAAAAATCACTACATTTTGCAGTATGCGAAAGCTAATAAAACGAAAACAACTTCAAATTGGTTAATATAGCTTCTGTTTATGAACTTTAACATAATTATATGGACGTAAAAAAATGCAGGATCACAGCGAGGAAAAATTATTTGAAACTTTTTGCTGTTTTGTTTTGAATAAACACAAGAAAATCCACTCAAAACACACACTTTTCACATCTGGGTGAAATCGGATTTCAAACACAAAATATCATTGCCTCTGCTGCTTCTTGCCAAATACTTCAACTACCAAACCTAGGCGACAAACACTTTGGTGCATTCAATATCATAAAATTGTACTCAACATTAGTAGAATATTCATACAATTTTCTTTGTGGCTAGATTCAGTTTCAAAGATCAATTTTCTTTGTATTTCAACATCCTCTCTGTGGATGAAAAAATAAAGATAAAATGCAATAATACTGGATGTGTCTGTAAGGTGCAAAAATGAAACGTGTAGGCTAGCCATGATATGTCTGTGATTCACACATTGTTCAGAATGTAGGTAGTTCTATAGTCCACACAGAGACACGTTATGTAAATTTTACAAAAAAAAGGGCATGTCATTGTTTTACTTTTTACTTTTGGCCAACAAAATAACATCGCGTGTTTTTAACATTCAGAACAAACGTTACTCATTAAGTAGGAAATAAAACAGATATTCGTTACTTACATTTGCATTAAGAGATTATGTTACGAAATCACCAAAATACATTTCTGGTTTCCTTCACATATGACAGAAGTCAAAGACGTAGTGGCAACATGGTTTATAGATGCCTGCCGCATGGACAACTAGGCTACTGCTGCCTACAATTGTAGTGTATTGAACAAACTCACTAAATAAGTAAGTTTAAGACTTAGGCCTACGAGGGAGAGATAGTCGTCATCTTGAGATTCGTAGGTTATGTCATAACTGTACTTTTATGTAAATTTGTAGAATTTTCACCTAACTACAGAATATAACTCTTATTGATAGTATTTTTGACATCAAAAACTTTTCTTTATTGTTACCATTCTTTCAGATCTAATTGCAGTCCAGGCCTTGCTCCTTAGTTTGGCCGTGGTTTCAAAAATGTTTTTTTATTAACGCGAATTAATACATGTATCAATAATTCATCTTTCAGTTTTAACAGTTATGCATCATCGTTTGTATCTGAATTTTTGTGTTACAATACATCAGACGTATTTTTAAATTTTTGCCCCTGAAATATCACATACTTTGCTGTCAAAATAAGCCAAAATGAAGCAAAATAATTTTTTTACTAACAAACGTTACATTATTTTGAAAAACGCTCTGTCAAGATTGTGTAGGCTATAGTATGACGTTAAACAGTCTCAAATTTCTTCGAAGCATTTGGTTACAAAATACAGTACCAATCAAAAACATAGGAACACCCATACATATAAGGGACACCCGACCCGGATTCATAATATTGGTTGGAGCGACTTCATGAATTTTTCCCTGAATGTAATCGCCATAAGCTTCATTTTTGTTCAAATAAACTTCTTTGTATATTTCTTTGTTTACAAACTATGAATTTATGAATATATTGCAAAACTAAAAAATCACTACATTTTGCAGTACACAAAAGCTATTAAAACAAAAACTATTTCAAGTAGGTTAATGTATTTTGTTTGTGTAGCATAACATTTATGAACGTAAAATTCTATGCAGGATTCACAGCGGGGAAAAATTATTTGGAACTTTTTTTTGCCTTTTTGTGAATAATAAACACACGGGAAAAAACACTCAAAAACCCACTTTTCACATCTGGGTGAAATCATGTTTTAGACACGCGGTATAAATGTTTCTGCTACTGCTACTTCTTGCCAAACACATGTACTAACAAGCCTAAGCGGCAAACACACGGCGGCTCAGTCAATACCACAAAAATACACACATGGAATTAGTGTAATATTTATACAGTTTTCTCTGTATTTTTAAATCCCCTCTGTGGCTGAAAACGAGGATGAATTAATTGTTATTTACTGTGATTGCTTTACAGTATTTTACGTTCATGAACATTCTACTTCACAAACAAAAGACATTAAGATACCTGAAGTAGTTTTTGTTTTATTAGCTTTTGTATACTGCAAAATGTAGTGATTTTTTACTTTTGCCGTATATTCATAAATTAATAGCTTGTAAACAAAGAAATATACAAAGAAGTTTATTTGGACAAAAATGAAGATTGTGGCGATTACACTCAGGGAAAAATTCACAATGTCGCTCCAACCAATTTTATGAATCCGGGTCGGGTGTACCTTATATGTATGGGTGGCCCTATGTTTTTGGTTGGTACTGTATTCGAGTTTTTTGCAATTGTTTGAATTAAATAATAGATCATGGCCTTAAGAGAGTGATAAGTACTTTGTAATTTAAAGTATATCTGTAGCAACAATAACGGCAACATTTAATTATCTCTAAATTTTATCAATATGTATTTACTCTTTTCTACGTTAGGTTGAAGTTACATAAATTTACCCAAAAAGAAAAAGTATGACACAAAATACAAAATTTGTAAGTCAGCTTTGGTAATAGCGAAGTAACTATAGGTAAACGAGGACGTGAATCACAGCTGTACCTACATGGTTTATTACGAAATATGCCTTCGTTTATTTCGCAGAGTCTTACAATGTGATGTCACAGCACGTGTTTAGCAGAGTCTTACAATGTGATGGCACAGCACGTGTTTAGCAGATGTATCTCCTTTCTTTGGCTTCTCAGACCATAAGTTCCATGCATCGAAACGTTTCGTGTGGCGGAGTTTACTAAAACATTATGTACGTGTAAACGTACACTATTCAAATGAAGTTTTGCATGACTTGTATTTCGAAATAACCAGTGAACAAACGTACACATCACGCAAACAGCAACGAATATTCGAGCTATTGTCTCATCATCATTACCACAACACTACATCCAGCAGGGTTAGATCCAGGGGGAAAAAGGGGGGCATAGCGGCCGTGGCCCCTCCCCAATATGAAAATATTACGTCATACTTTTCCTAGAGCTTTGTAAAAGACGACACAACATTAACAACACAATCATATCTTGCAACTATATGGAAGCAGAAGTTTAAAAATTAAATTTACGTAATTAATTTTATATCAGCACAGAGGTTTCCACTTTTAAAGCCCAAGTCATCCTTAAAAGTATTACAATTTCTTAAAGAGGACATTATAAATCTTTAGAACTTTGCACCCTAGAATTCAAAATTTTCAGCGACGGGACACCAGGACTCCTCTTTTTGGCTTGGTGAGTGAGTGTAGCTATGATTTAAGCCATAGCCTCATCCAGTTTTCAGAGAGGGATCCGGCCCTGGTATTCAGTGATGATAATTTCACCTTGAAAACACCAGGCACAAGTAAATTGTTATAGGCTGTTCGGTATAAATTGAGCACTCAAAGAAGCCCTGCTGAAGTTCTATTTTCAGCCAATTTGTATCTTTCCACGTGTAACGGCTAACGTCGGGAAACGTTTAAGCTCTCTGGACACGCCACTCAATGTTGCGCGTGCAAGATAAATTATTCAGTCCGTAGGAACCTATATAGTTTGAAAATAATACGTTAATTAATGATATAAGACACAAATATCAGAATTTCAGTTGATTTTATTTCTGTATTGTTATATTTAATCGGAAAATACACGGAACTACATCCAGCAAATAGCTGCCAACCACACAAGCTGCAAGGTAACTATCGTTAATGTTGAAGTATATTATGCAGTAACTGCTGGTGATTTTTTTAAAAGGTCAAATCTTTAGTGTTCACTTTATCCCGAACGACCTATAATCGACAGCATTTGGTATCCAGCTTCCTGGATTATGGAATCATTGCCAACTGCAATAAACAATTGTTGTAAGCATGTGCCAGGAGAAATATTTTTTGTATTCCTGACGAAATTAATAAAACTTTTCTGAAGGGAAGTCGTTTTTTCTTTATGGCATGGCGGTTTTTCTTTGTCGCAAGTTAGATGTACTCAAATAAAAATTATTCATTGTTGTAAAACAACATTTCTGCTGTATGGCTCTTAAGGTTTGGATAACCTGCAAATAAATTCTCTGTGTGCGGCCGTTGCAGGTTCAGCGCGTCCGCAGTGCACTAGGTGTAAGTGCATGCATATGCGCAGACTCTCAATGTGCGGCATGCTATGACTCAATATGCGTCGCGCTACGTGTAGATGCATGCACAGACTCAATGTGCTGTATGGCCCCAGTGGCTGAGCTAAGGTTAATTCTCCTACAGGTTAGAAAGGAAATGTGTTTTTCTTATGGGAGAATTTGGCAAAAGGGAAAATTTCTGCTGCTAGTTTCGCTACTATCGCTAAGGGACCAGAAAAATGCGAAGCCGTGATAAAATGTAATTTAAACAGACTTGGAAATGATTAAAGTTATTTAATTCAAATTTAAAGTGAAAAGAAACCAATTTCATGCTTTACATTATCAACTTCATGTATCTTAAAATTCAGGAAAGCTCTGTGATTGGTCAGTTTGCACACATTACTGATACCAGCGCTCAAGCGGCAGAAATGTTCCATGTGACAAACTATTAACGTTGGTCTTTCTACCCTGCAGTAGAAGTAACTTAGCTGAGGTATACAAGAGCGAGATGTAAGAAGTAAGTTAGGAGGGAAGGAGGAGGCTAGGTTACAGGAAGAGGGAGGGTGGGGGGACACGGGCGGCGCCTACGTGGAGCCTTGCAGCTTGTAGCACGCCGCTCATTAAGGGTTGGGAGGGGGTGGCTAATTGTCTGGCTGCGACACAGGCCGCATATACCTGGACAACCCCCTCTCCCCTCTTAAACCTCGTCCTTACAGGCGCCAAGCCGGTCTGACTGTCAAACACTGCCCGGCTACCTGAGACCTCGCCCAGGCTATGTAACCTCCCTAGACGTGCTACAGAGAGGACGTCTGTGAAGTCCCCCCCCCCCTTTTTCCCCCAAAATGCTTTGAAAATTCTGAAAATATTCACAGCGTTAGTTTTTCTTTACTTACCGTTGTTTCCGTTATAAAAATCGTTAGTTCCGAATTTTTAGTGTTACTAATTAATTAATTAAATTTAGGGTTATCGACAGCGTTAGTTCTTCGTTAGTTATCGTTTGTCCCGCAATTATATCGTTAGTTCCAAACTTTTTACTGTCTCTAATTAGGTAATTAAAACTTAAGGGGAAAGCTAACTTCACGCTGTCCCCCTCACCTAAATGCTTAGAAGAATAGCAAATTATTGACAGCGTTGTTTCTTTGTTAGCTATCGTTTGTTCCGCATAAATAGTTCGCGATAAACTTGGCAATTTTGAAGACCATCTTGTCTAGTTTAATAACATTTTAAAACTATATTAATTACTGTGACCCGAGATGTTAAGTTTTGAGTATGGTTTAATCTGTACGTAGGTACTGGTGTTACTTACTTAGCTTTGTTTACACCAAAAAGTGGCAGGAAACAATAAATAATCTCAAAAGAGTAAAAGTACCTACGATTTAAAAAGTGCTCGCTTTATCTCGAACTATATACAGAATGTTCAGTTACTGTGGTATTATAAGCTCGCCACGCTATTTTCAGGACTAAACTGAAGACGAAAATGCTTGTGGCAAAATGTCATTTTACATACACTACTTACAACGGTGTAAGTCCTCTCTTACGCTACACGCAGATAACATACTAGTATTGTCCGGACTATCATATTTTTTTTTTATCTAATTATTTGCAAATATATTTTAAGGCACCTGTACAATATTTTTACTATAAGTTTGTATTATAACTGTGAGTAGTTATATAATTTAATTTTTTAAATATAAAATTGCATTCAAAATTAACTGTAATTTGTAATAATTGCTAAGATTTGATGTAAAAGAAATGTGAAATGTCCACTGTTTTAGCATAAGGTATTTACAGCATCTAAAAAGCACTGGAGATATGCGGATAAGTGTAAGACAGTAATAATTCACAGTGCAGTATATTTTGTCCACTGACGTAAAGTAACATGTAAGTGCGCTGATAAATGTAAATTATGTATTACTTGAATTGGTGTTTCTACATTAACAAGTGGCAGAAAACAATAAAAATTACTGGAACGAAATCCTAAGTGCCCAAAATTGCGTACTTTACCGTGGTCAGCTTATGGTAAAAAAATAACTTACTTCATAATTGCACCCAATATTCTTAAACTTTTAGCAATTATTTCTGATGACATATTCGTAAAATGAAGAATATGCCTTCATTTGTTTCAGTAATGTAAGACAAAAGTAAAAATTGTATTGTCTTTGAAACTTACTCGTAACATGTAATTCACCTAACACATTTACGAAAAACAACCCGCTAGAGTTATCTAGATATTTTCTGTCACGCGACCAAGATAATCGACTAACCATTTTTTATCCAGGCTCCAAATGCATGCAAGCAAATAGTTCGCCTCACTTTTCGTACGTGTACGAACTTAACTCGGGCCGCTGTTTTAAAACCATACGAGAGACAATTTTAGTCTACCCGAAACCAATGTTCTTGCTACCACCACCTCATCAGGTAAGCTGCTTCCTCTTCTCATATGTTCGACCAGAGCTATACGCCGCACAAAAAAAAAAATGCCTCGACACCGTGCGGGGATGACAATCTCACTGGATGCTGGCAAAACAGTTGTCTCACAACAGACCACTTGGCAGCTGGTTGGCACGGATAGTTCGCTTCGTGGCATCATTACCAGTTCTCGGTTACCAGCCTTTAGTACTCCCGACCGAGTATCTATACAGCACTCTTAACTTGCGTAACACATCCAGGCCCAATAAACATTCATCTTCGATGTCGGCTATGTACACTTCGTGCTCAATGCAGAGGTCACCCAACTTCAACTGTACCTTTTTCTTGCCCTTCACTGGTGTGGTCTCGCCTGTCACTGTCGTCAGAAAGCTTTGTTTGTAATTATGGGTCCGTGACTGCAGGGGATAGGCCCCAAGATGTCCGGTCTGACTACAGTAATGGTTGCTCCAGTGTTTACAACCATGTTGCAATAAACATTATCCAGACTGCCCTCCACTAGAATTGCATCAAACTCTTGTTTCACTGAGCGTACTTGAAGAAACACTGGGGCCTTATCTCCCGCAGCGACCGACCTTCGCCCCTTAAGACCGGTGCTTACACGTTTCCCGAAGCCTGGCCGGATCGGGCAGCCTCTTCCTGCTCTTGGTTTCTGTTATTCCGTAACCATCGCGGACACTGGGCTCTGAGGTGTCCGGGTTCTCCACATTCCCAACAGCTTGGTCGCCCCTGTTGTCGAGGGCGGGGTGTAATCGGAGTGAATTTGTTCTTAATTTCATTCATTGTGGTTTCCATTCTCTTTAGGATGTTCTCTAGGCTGTTGTCTCTCTCGTCGC
>PNEQ01042752.1:128742-152865 GCA_003012365.1 Medauroidea extradentata | reverse complement strand
AGTTTAATGTAGTTGTAAACATTGCACGACCCTATGTAAATAAAAGCACGTGGCATTATTTGTGTTTACATCGGCGGAAAGATATAAACTGGCAGGAAATAGAAATTAATCAGGGCTTTTTTGAGTGTTCACTTTATTCCGAATCACCTATATATATATATATATATATATATATATATATATATATATATATATATATATATATATATATATATATATATATATATATATATATATATACATACATACATATATAGACACACACACTGTTGGGCCAAATGTGATTCATAAGGGTGGTAGACGTCCTTAATGATGGGGATTGAAAGTGTTTAAATGTACCTTAAAATGACAAGCGAATGACATTAAGAGCGTCACCTACAACGCGCTTCAAATGCGTTATAATGGCAGTGAAATACGTTTTTTAACGAGACTGTTTCACATGCGCCCATCGTGTCAATATAAGAAAAGAAATCACACATCGGACAAGGACGGAATGTCGTTCATAAGTCATCATGATCATTAAAATTTTCGTTTCTAATCCTTCTGACATAATTAAGAACAGTTTTTATTAGACTGCCGTACTTCAAAATGTACAAACTTAATGTATGCGAAACTAAGATAGAATCGTGCTCTGAACTTTGCTGTAAACTTTCCGTCAATAGCATTACGTGGTCACCACTTAAAGTCTAATAGCAAAAAATTGATCGACGGAATCTTGCAGACTATAGTTCAACGCTTGGCTTGTCGTGGCGATGTGTCATTTAATGCTCGTTTCAAGTTCACCCTTACAGATCCATCGCTTCTGAGCCACTAACGCACAAAACCACTCCAGTTAGGTGACACCCTTAAGGCGGCCGCCTGGCTGGCGCTCGAACTAAGTACAGCGTATTAGGAGTTACGTGTTTTCTCATAGACAAATAAACGTGCATCCACAATGATTATCTGTGGAAAAACTCACTTCAGACTACTTGTGAATATGACATTAAGACCCCACACATATTGGAAGCATTATTTAAAAACCTCAAATATGGCCATAAACGGTTTTTTCAGACTCAGTTTTTATTTTTTTAAATATATATGTACCGGATTAATTCGAAATTGCGGTCAACAGTTACATTAGACTTTCCACGTCGCTGCTTTAAGTCCTACAGTAAAAACGTTACGACAGGACTACTGTGCGTATATTTACGACTTTGGGCGTATATGCGCTATCACAACACCTGTGCAAGTCGGTGTCGCTCGTAACACCTCATCAATTTTCACCTCATACCGGAATCGCAATGGCGCGACAGTAGCGACACGACCACCGCTTCACGAAAAACAACATATATCCGCCACTCAGCGCCGAGCTTTCTGTGACGTCTGCTCGACAAAAATGGCGGGCGCGATGCGAATTCTTCCGAATAGAAACTATATTGATTTTATTCTAGTCGGAATTTAATTTTGCGCCCAAATTCTAGTGAAACTTGCGAGTTAGTGGTAAATTACGTAACAATTTTGTTGGTTTTCATAAACAAATCGAAATATTTTTGAGCAAACGTGTAGTTGTGCCTTCGTTTCTACATACCGGATTGTAATAAACTGCTTACATGTAACATTTTTTTTATTTGCCAAACAAGTGTTAACAATAACGAGAAATGTTAGTGTCGCATCGCGCCCTTCTTGTCGCTTCTGTGGCATCATTGTGATACCGGCATCACACACACAATCCTTTACCATAGGCGGCCAACTAACTTCCAGGCATCCAAACATCCACCTCCAAGTGAATATGTGATTTCAGTAGAAACGACAGGGATTAGAAGTTACTACCAAGGCGACATTATTTAGTTCCAGTATGCTGATTATTTACGCGTCATGTCAAATCGCTATAGCTGATGGTGACAAAGTTCTAAGCAATAGGGGGGTAACCAACCCTCTACTTGCTGTAAAATTATGTTATGTGTTAACTTGTTACATAAACAACCTGTATACGAAATTATGGTTTCTTATGACATTAGCCGTCTGTAACCCTCATGAACCTTAACTGACCCAATTTGCATGTATGTTTCCGTAACTATTTTCCTCCAAAATTGCACTTCCAACAAGTTAGCATAACGTCTTAACCTGTATATCTCGTAGTTCCAATTATTTAAGTACACGAATATGGAATTTTTAATACACCTATGTAAGAAACTATACTACTGAGAGAGAGAGAAAATCTAATGTTTGTAAACTGTTTTACCATACTTTGATTCAACTAGTCTTTATTATTGTAAATTCACTATGCCAGGAGTGAGAATGAGAATAAGTTAGTTTATTACTTCATATTTTTTAGGTTTGCGTGACCGATTTAAATGAAATATTACGGCTAATTTGCACCAACGTTGAGGAAAGTTACATTTTTAATTATGCTAGCAATTTCTTGTTTCATTTTAATGTACGGTCAGTTTGATGCCTCCTTTTATCGCGGACAACCTTAGGTGCTAAGCTGCTCTATTAAATGCTGGCAAATGTATCGTATTTGAAAGCTTGTGATGAGTGTGCGAAATCATTCTGGTTGCGTCTTGTGTTTGCGTGTTTTTCCACATTTATCGATAACGAATCATCTTTGCTAGATAAGATAGCCTTCACAACGTCTCTTATTTGTTTATTAGGTTGAACTTTGGTCGCTGCTAGCAAACTGTGGATCGTTACATGTCCTGCATGAACGTGAGATTAATTGACTTTCAGCGTAATAGGATAAGACAGCCTGCCCTTGTTTTGCTGCGATACATTATGTCCGGCGTCAGACAGCCGATATATGGGCCAGAAGTACCTAACTAAACACTATACACCATTGGAGATAACTATCATATGAAAAATGTTTTAACTAAGTAGTTTTCATTATTTATATTTATTTTAATATCCGACAAGATGAAATAACTACATAGTTAAGGAAACAATTAAAATAATGTTTCATAAATGTTCTTTCGTGGACTTAAATTTACGTTTCCATGCACCAGGGACAGGTGAAAGAGAGATCAGATGTGTGGTTGTCTTAATATTTGCATTTTACCAACATGATGTTTTGCCGAAACACCAGCTAGCTCATCATACTAATCCCACCGAAGGACTGTAACATTAATAACCTCATTCAAGCCAATATAGATACACCATATATCTGGTGTAGGTAGCTACATTACACAAAAGTAGTTTCATTCACCTGGGCTGTGGTGTCATTCTATCTCTAACTGGAGGTTTCTTCAAGCTAGTGTGGTTACACCAGAGTAACTCCCCCCCCCCCTCCGATTTTTTACAGCGGTTGCCACAACTTCATTCAGAAAATATTACACCCTGCTCATTACAAGTAACAGTGTGTCATAATTTAAACATAATGAAAATATGTCATTTGATCATGATAAAAAAAGAACAAAAATACTAACATCGCAAGTCGTATTACCAAATTCTCAAATTCCACCGATTCAAGTCGTGTGACTTAAATAAAGCGTTTCCTTCAAAACTGTATGGGTAACTAGGACACGGCACAACAATATGGCGTAACTACCCTATGCTGTGCTACACTGGCTACACATTAGCAGATTTAATGAAAAGTAGTTTAATTGCATAAATTTTGAAAGAGGCTGTGTCAATTGCTTGCGTTATTGGACATACGGAATAGGCGTTTCGGGATAAACTGAGTACTCAAGAAAGCCCTGATAAATTTATATTTTCAGACAGTTCGTATCTTTCCGCTGCATATAATCATTGCCAGATGCTTTTCTTTCCATGGTTTGCAAAATATTTATGTCTGCATTACACTACTCCAAAAATGTTATCGAGAATATCAACTCATGAAAAACACAAGAGACCAATAGCTGCTATCGTTAATTGCAAGTTACTATGAATACTTGCGAAGCAAGTTCTATGTATTCTATATAACGTCGCCTCGTAAACATATGTATAGAAACTCCCTCTGTATTTTGTCCCAAATTGTTTTTACGTGGGTCGTAGATAAAATGTCAACAATTTCACATGCGAAACATCAATATTAAAGTTTTGCTCGTATAAATATAGACGCAATATTGTAGCAGTAGCAAACGACGACAAATGCCTTACAAGCTTCTGCAAATAACATTTCGACAAATGTCTCACATTTGAAGTAGGCCTACACATACCGTCAGTCCCGTACTATTTTGAATGTAATATACGACTAAACAAACAAACACTTCGGAAATAATAAACCTTTACTATTTAAATTAAGGGAGCTAAACGTTGCACGTATATAGATATTCTTAAATAATGTCAAAGTGCTGTTATTTTTTATAAACCAGGTCTAGGCCTACGTCATGTTCGATTAAAATTACGAAATATTTAAATTGATCTTGCGAGATCTTTTAGCAGCAAATATTTTAATGATGTCGTCATAGCAAATAGACGATGCTCTCTTGTATTCTATGGAAATAATGCTCAGATTTGATAGTTTATCTTGCTCCTTACTATCTCGTAAGTAATTCTTCACTATCTTCAATTTGCTAAAGCTTCTTTCATCTGAAGAAACAGTTACAGGAAGAGTTAAAAATATCTTAAGGGCTGTGGTCAGGTTTGGATATCCTTCTTCAAGTCTGTGTTTGTAAATGCTCTTCAAGAGAGTTAGTGCAGGAGCTGTTTTCATATTGTCATCAACTGCTAAGGCGTGGTGTTTAAAACTTTCTTCTTCTAGAGCTATTTCTTCTTCATTGATGTCGTCTTTGTATGTTTCAGCCAGTTTTTGGACTGCAGTCTTCAAAGCCTTCACGTCCATCTTGTGAATTTTACTCCCACCTAGAAAGCAGAACTTGTCATTAATTGCTTGTAGGGCTTGGAACCGAGTCCTTATGGCGTTCACTATTCCATCAATAAAAAAAACTATTTTCCTATGGGATTTTAAGTGGTAACCCTATTGTTTTATTTACGAAATCACTTTACTAAAGTCCATTTCACTGCCCTTAAGTGATTTCACATGTATCCGATTAGTATATTATCTGCTAAAGCAGCCTGAAAACCACGTTTTAACCCATTTTGACGTGCCCTAAAAGGGGATTTCTAATACGTGTGTTGTCTTGAAAGTACTTAGAGGTAGTCGCCTGAAGTGTGTTCGTTTCGTAGGCAAACGGCGTAAACACACGTGTATTATTTTCAGTGTAAAACGTATTCTTCAAACACGCTGCAGAGCGATTTTATGGCAACGAGGCGGGCCCCTTGATGATTTCAGCAAAGTTTCCATGATGTAGTTGGTTGTGCAGCCGTCTGCAGTGCAAGGGGTTCCGGCAACAATGCTGCAGTTAGGAGGGACTCAAGACATCGAGTGAACTTGACATTTCGTACTTTCGTTCGTTACCACTAGTACGACAAACAAGTTCTTTGAATTTAGTTCAGAAGGGCTTTTTTAGTGCTCTATAATAGAAAAGTTGCATTGCCCAAACAAAAAACCAAATGTAACTGCCCAAAGGAGTCTGGTGATTTCGCAAGTTTATTCCACAATTGTCAGCAAACATTACATTGAAATATTATAAGACATTACGTGAATTTAATTAACATACCTTTGTTGCATTCGGTGTCTGTCAACCATGAAGACATGAAAGATGATGACAGATGAGCTGCTTTATCTCGTTCCTTGGCCTTATTTCTGTATTCTGCTCCCGAAGGTTTTTTTTACATTTTAAGTGGTAAATTTCAAAGCAACAAAAATCCCTCGCAAACAACACAACCAAGGGTAGCCACCATCACAGCTATACAAACTGAAAACACGATACGCCACGCCAAACAATGTCAACTTAGGAACAGCTCTGTTATGACCACGGTCTATGAAGGTAGAGGTCTTGACAATGAGGAATAAAATGTGACTCCCTTCTTGTCGCCGAACGCTAGTAGTAATTTGGTGGAAGATTTTGTCTTGTTTTTGTATTTGGTTTAGCTTAAAATGTGAAGTTGTTACCGAAATTGCGAATATTATATCAAAGAAACAAATGGGAACATAATTTTGTATTGGAACACATTTTTTCAACCATAAAATTAAGTTTTTCAATCTTTCACATGTAGATGCACATATCAACGATTCTAAAAAATTTTTGGGCACGAAATGATAGTTGTTCGAATGGGTTAACTAAAACAAAAATACATAATATATTTTTTCAGACTGCTTTTATAAACAGTTTCACATATGCCAATGTATTTACGGACACGGAACATGGATGTACTATATCAGCTTACCTTATTAACATTATTTTACACAAATAATTGCAAAAAATGGTAAAACGCGAGATGTAAACAAGACAAATCTTCCACCAAATTACTACTAGTGCTCGGCGACATGAAGGGGTCACTTTCTCTTGCTGGAGAGCATATGCAGTGCCAAGACCTCCTCCTCTTAGACTGTGGTTATGACTCACGTCCTCGATGAGTCACGATGCCATGCGCAAAGCAGTGCGCGACGTGCACCTCCTATACACCCCTCTCGCCCCACTCTATCACTCTGCTTACGTTCTTCATGTATAAAGGACACGTTTGAAACTGAAAACATCAATGTCCCAGTTATTTTATAATAATAAGCTTCATGTTGTTTCCCCTTGTAGATTAAAATTATGTTATGTTTTGTAACGGGCATATTTCATACATACTATAAAATGTAGTGATAAGCTACAATTTAAGACATTTTTCTTATTTTTTCTGTAAAGGCAATAGTTTCAATTAAGTGGATTCAACATTAATATTTATTACAGTGCAATGGTCAGAGGTATATACAGGTACGACGTACTCGTCATACATCAAGGCGTATGTGATACGCCATACACTGTAATTAAAAACACCTAAAAATATCGCTATCATAAATCATACAATAATAAATATATCTTGTTTGGTATCATTGTAACCTGCAAAGCGCCACTTGGTCAATTATGGTAAATTAATTAGCATAAGTTTGCATGTGTTCGTCATAGTTTTTGTGAGTAAGTACCCATCAATCTGGCGACCTAGAAGGCCAGCTGCAGCCTGCAACGCCACATGTGGGCTTTGGAGCCGAAAGAATAGTTATTGTCCCCCCTCCTTCTTCTTCTCTCTTTCTTTCGCTCTCTCTCTCTCTCTCTCTTCCCGGTCTTTCTTCCCCCGCCTTCTCCGGCACACTGGTAACTAAATACTTATTGTAATAATGTATTAATTAAGAGATGTCAATAATATTAAAAAGTAAGAAGATTATTTATGTATTTTAGTGATGTTAAAATGTACAACTTTATTTTGTGTAATAAACGTAGGCCATTAATAGCGGACTCACGCATTCGCGGAAGGCAGGATGCCTCTCTCTCTGATTGGCTGAGAGGAACTTCGTCACCTCCTTGTGCTCGGAGGTGGGGAAGGGACGCATGCTTACAGATGAGTATGCGGGATGCTGCGGAGAGACGCGAATATGTAAGCAAGCAAGAAACACGTGTTTAACTCCGGTGGGAAAATAATAATTTCTTCGTCGTCGTCAAACTGCGGGGCGGTGGACAGCGTACTTAGGGGTCACCAGTCGAGTGGACTTCCGGGTAGTCGCGACCGTTTCCCAAATAACTTAACTCCGTCAATTATCTTTAGAATACTGGAAGAAAATACTTAATTGTTTCGCTAACATAAGTCGAAGTAGTTCAACGTCAACGGAATCTGCAACCCGAGGTGCGTGGGTTCGTCGGCAATTGTTTATAATGAGAAATGTGAGTTTTCTTTAGCTAGCTGGGCACATCATCAGTCTTTCATTAATCCATTTTAACCGTCGTAGATACGGACGGAAGGAGATTAAGTACAGTAAAATTAATAAACGTAGCAGTTTATGTTCTTTCCGAAATTTTTCGAGGATATAAGTGCAAGCGATTTCGGCGCCCCCCAAAGCTTGGCGCCCGGAGTGTATGCCCCGCTTGCCCCCCCCCTCCACCAGTTGTGGCCCTGAATAGAAGAACGAAGGTATACATTTTTGGAGACAATGTTGACCTCAATTATTTTCGCGATTTTCCAATGTTCCTATAGTCATAATATAAGACAGGAAAAATTTGCGGGTTCAATGACCTGTCGGCAAGACTGCACGAATATTTGTGAACTGAAGCAGGCAATAGATGCTCAATAGGTGTGAATTAGTTACATTTCCCTTATTGGCTCAGATACTTCCAAGAGGTGTCAAATAAGCCAAAGGTCAATTGAGAAAGTGACGCAAACTTGCAGTTAATGAGATTTTAGCTTGTGCCCAAATGAAAGCCCGAAAATTTTCAGGTCTCTAATCATAATTCCCACCCACACAGTCTGTCAAAGCTGCTCCTCCCCCCGGATCCCGCTATGTAATGATTCAGTCAATTCTAAAGACTAATTGGTAAGGTAATTGTTATAACATTAAGCACAATTTATTAATTTATTTCGGTAAGGCCTCTTTCTCTGAGTGCAAAAAATTGCAAGTAAAAATAAATTATAATTGTAACATAATATAAATATCTCAACTGTTTGCTGGATATTAAAGTAAGTAATCGTTTTCATAAGTCTTAGAACAACATATGTTTTGCGATACTTTATTTGATGGGAAAATATTTACAGTTCTTTGAATTAACCATTGAAGTTCTATCTAAAAAAATATAAATTAATTTGTTTATTAAAATAATAAAAAAAGTAAATCCGCAACTCCTAATAGTAAAGGAATGGTTAATATAATAATATTTAATCTTTCTATCTCTGTCATATTTAAATTTTTTATCTTTACAAATGATTCGCAATAAATATTTTTAAATTATTGAATTATATGTATTCATTATTGTTCTTCTGTTTGCGAACAAATACTTGTACACTGATGTGGCATTCTTTACTTACTGTGCAAGATACGGACAGTAAAAGTATGCTTCAGAATTCTTCTGTGTCATGAAGTGATTGAAGTGAGACATCATATAAGACATGAACACATAATTGACATGTTCGCAGGTACGACCAAATACCTTCATAGTAGGTGACAATGCTGCTGGCTATTCTGTCAGTGGTCTTGTGCGGCGTAGTGGCCTGGATTGCCTACTTGCGAATCAAAATCAACAAGATGGCCGAACTTTCGGAAAAACTGCCTGGACCAAAAACGATTCCGTTTCTCGGGAATGCTTTGGACATAGGAGGGTTGAAGGCAAATGCTCAGCCCAAAGGTGAGATAATGTGTTGTTACTTAACTATCTCGTAAACTATTTGTCCGTATATCTAAGTATGTTTTTGCTACTTTTTACTCTTAAACCGTGGCACTGAACTTCTTTCGGCTATTTTCGTTTTTACCTTACGTTTCACCTAATTTCGTTTAGCGAGGTTGCATTTAACTCTTATGTTTATGTTCTTAAATGCAGATCTACAAGATTTTGCATAACATTTTTGGTCCTTGGATAAGGAGAATGTAATGCAGAGAATTATAGATCATAAATATCATCGCAACTCCCAATAAAACTACCACTTTGCTTCATACAACCAGTGATTCTGTGTAAATTTAGTACGTTTACTGCCCATTAGTACGATGCAGGCGAACAGACATAATTACTAGTTTTCCTCTGATGATACGTTGTAATTCTAATAGTACTGACAATATTCATGTGATCCAATGATAGTCTTTTCAATACTTAGGTGTAATTCAAAATGGAGCATGTTTGCAGCTCTTCTATTTAGGCATGAGACGAAATTTTTCTTGAACTGAAATATTTTTTGTTTGTATTAGCGTCCTCTTTCAAATTGGCTCTTTGATTCGCTACCTCATAGTTTTAAGCGACTAAAATGTTTTGTGTTGACAAATTACTTTTGCATGTAATCTGCTCTGGAAATTTACGTGCAATGTAAAAACTACTATGTTTATTTTACTGAGCAGGATTTTACAGGCATATATAAATTAATATGTGCTGAAATTGTTTTTTTTTTTCAAACTATTACTAACGGTAACAACTATATTTTATTTGTCTCTGTAATGGTTTAAACGTTATATTTTACTGATAGAATCGATTATGTACTATCTTCATTAACATTTCATATGCTTGTTTCATCTAGTGCTCAGTGGCGATGGTGGCGCGCATCGGTATTTTTGGAACTTACTTCGAGTCGAAAAAAAAAAAAAAAGAACTGGAAGTGATATTACACTAAACACATGACGGCAGCCGCCTAGCACGCCATGGGGGAACAAGTTCCCAACCAAACCTCTAATTCAAGATGGAGCATGTTTGCAAGAACTAGACCAGCGAAGAAGTGAACGAGCGACCCATACACGCACGCGAGCTTAACCTAGGCTCGAATTTTCAGTCGCATGCGAGTTGGGAGCCGAGTGGTAGTTTTTCAGGAAACGGAGATTGTTTTATCGTTCGGCTTTTCATTATCTTAAGTTAAAATCGAAAAAAAAATGTTTTTCCTTGTCCTAGAAAACACCATTCGGCTTCCAAATCGCATGCAACTTAAATCTCGAGCATCAGGCCCCTTGGTTTAGCTCGCGTGCGGGTGTGGGCCGCTCGTTACACTTCTTCGCTGGTCTAGTTCTTGCAACATGTAAGTCTGTAGCTCCATTTTACATTAATGAGTTAGGTTGGGAACTTGTTCCTCCATGGCGTGCAAGGCGGCTGCTGGTATGTGTTTAGTGTAGTATTATCTGTAGTTCTTTCTCTTTTCCAAATTGCTTTTTCGATCGCCGTCGCAAAGAATTTCCCTTCAGGCTTATCTATGTTTGTGATAGGCTTGCTTAGTGTTTCTTTAATGTATCTTGGTCATTGTGTTTCTTGTTGTCGACTGCCACAGTGACTCCTTGGCCGAATAGCTATAATGACTTTGCGTCTCTATTTGATAGTGTTTGAAAATGTTTGGAATTCCCCTGATCAGAGACTTGAGACAACCAGATTGGAGCGTTTGGACGCGAAAATGAGTATTAAATATTTTGAAAATAACTTGTTGAAGTTTCAGTGTTTGATTCTCTTGAGAACGTTGTCTATTTCATGTCGCACACGTAATATTGACGTCTGTGTGAGACGCATTTACCTTGATTAAGATTACTTTTATTAACGACATTTGTGAGAGCTCACGATATGTTCATGTATTTGGTCTAGACAGTGTAAGTGTAAGAAATTGTATGTCGCTCGTGAGCATTGAGGCACGTTTTTCACAATGCTAGTTTTTCAAAATTTCAAAAGGTTTAACGTTTAATGGAATTGTTACGTATGTTGACATGTTCTTTCTGAACCTTAGTAAATTTAACTTCCTTCTATTTGGTGATTATTTTGGAATAATATGCATGTCATTCAAGTTTGAAAACATAACTAGTCTTGAAATTGTTCATATGTAATATTGTTTACCTGTCACGAAAAGATTTTCATAAAGAATTACAACTGGCAAACCAATTTCCCATGTTCTTACTTTGCTTAAATTCCTGAGTTTATACTTGTTGCTTTTGTTATTTGTTGAGCCTACCCTCTGCAAGTGCAAAGTAGGCTTCTTGCCGAGACTTATAGGCAAATAAGCCGAATTTATAAAACTACTTACATTCATTAAGCAATAATAATTCATGACAGTTGTATAGTTACCTGAAGTAGCGTGTATTCCTCCATGAAATCTCTGTGATGGCGATAATTGGGTAGTTCATGTAGGATATCAAAGGTAAAGAATTATTTATCTTCAGCAGTTCATTTGTCTCTATAAATTTACATATTTATTTACCTTTTGTGAAAAATTATTGTGTTAAGACACTGTTCATAAAATGTGTTTCAGACTTTTTTGACGCAACCATAAAACTTTCAAAGGAATATGGTCCCTTGTACAGAATGTGGGTAGGGACATATCTTTTCGTCGTCTTGAACGATCCTAACTATGTTGAGGTAAGTACGTGCTGACAAATATATATCATTTTTAAAATTTAGTTGTGCGTGAATAATATCTACTGCACAAACTTGCAAGTTGTGTATGTCGACTGACGCTAATATTGTTGTAGGTTGTTTTGTCAAGTAACAGCGAGCTCGATAAAGCTAGTAACTACGGGTTTCTTCTGCCGTGGATTGGGACTGGCCTGTTAACTTCTACAGGTAAGTGGTTTCAGTTTTATTTAAATGTGAATTTTACTGATGATTGCCGGAGTAGTGACTCTGAGGCATTATACTATTAAAGTTCCAGGTTTTGATCCAGTTTTGTGTTAGGGTTATACGAGTCTGCACCAATAATTAGGTTTGTATGAGACAATTGTTTTTAACGCATGTAAATAAAAATTATTAATTCTTTAGTAAAATATATTGTTGGTTGATTAAAAAATGTCGAATACTTAGAGAGTGATCAGACTCAAACTGTAACTTTGGACAAAGTCAGACATCATACAAGCATCACAATTAAGTAGTGGTTGTTTGAACCAGTCTTGTCTGTTATCTCTCTGTAGTCTCTACTATTAACAACATTGCATGTATTCATATTGACGGGGTCATAGTCTATAATATTAAGAACATTGCATGTATACATGAGTGCGTGAAGATGTTTTAGTAAGTGCTTAACATCGAGGTCTTCAGCGCTGGTGATGGGTGACATGAGGTGAGCATGGAGCGGCGCCGGAATGAATGGGCGGTGGAAACAGGAGATCCCCGAGAAAACCCGCCGACCAGCGACAACGTCCGGCACGAATCCCGATTCCCACATGCGAAAATCCGGGGACCGAACCCGGTGGGAATCGAACCCGGATCGCCTTGGCGAAAGGCGAGAGGTCTGACACCTCGACCACCGCAGTCCCTGCAAGTATACATGTAGATAGGGTTGTAATCTACACTATTAATAACATTGCAAGTATACACATTGACAGGGTTGTTCTATACTATTAACAACATGGCATGCATACATATTGACAGGGTTGTAGTCTATACTATTAACAACATGGCAAGCATGCATATTGACAGGTTTGAATTCTATAATATTAACAAATGGCATGCATGCATATTGACAGGATTTAAGTCTATACTATTAACAACATTGCATGCATACGTATTGACAGGGTTGTAGTCTATACTATTAACAACATGGCATGCATGCATATTGACAGGGTTGAATTCTATAATATTAACAACATTGCATGCATACATATTGACAGGGTTGTAGTCTATACTATTAACAACATTGCATGCATACATATTGACAGGGTTGTAGTCTATACTATTAACAACACGGCATGCATGCATATTGACAGGGTTGAATTCTATACTATTAACAACATTGCATGCATACATATTGACAGGGTTGTAGTCTATACTATTAACAACATGGCATGCATGCATATTGACAGGGTTGAATTCTAAATAATATTAACAAATGGCATGCATGCATAGTGACAGGATTGAAGTCTATACTATTAACAACATTGCATGCATACATATTGACAGGGTTGAAGTCTATACTATTAACAACATTCATTAAACAGTCTATGAGGACGGATCAGTCCAACATCTCATCGGTCGAGCACAAAATACATCTTCTTAATAACTAACAAAATGTCACTAATACGCGGTACACACTATTCACAATTCAGCACAGAATTCCATACCTAATTCAGTACAAGTAGCACTGCGATAATGTGCACCACAACTACGCTGGTTCCGAACAGAATTCCGTACTTAATATCAGAGATAGAGCCCGTCCTATTTTTCATCGTAGTGTATATCCACGCGCATGTGGAATGCACAGTTTCAGCCACCGCGCATGTGAAGTACGCAAGTAGGGTTGCCAAAATTCTTTGATTAGAAATAAAATTATTTTTTCCTACTGAACACGCGACCGTCGGATGTTTTAAAACTTAAATTTTACAAGATAGTTTCACTTATTTGGCAATTGCGTGCAGGTCTTGTTATGAAATAGTTTATCACAATTTCACTGTTATAATTTATGGAACATTGCAATCAACATCACAAAAATACATTTTTCCTTTATGTACCGAAACATAGAAGTAAACAGTGATATTGTGCACACAACACAGATGTTTTGCTACAGAATTCTGTTTAGATATTCTCAGTCGACATACATGAACAGAATTAAATTAGGTTTTGAGCATAGAATTAAGAACAGCATGTACCGGGCTTTTATATTAGTGTGAAGTTTTGCTGTAAATTATGTCCAGAAGCCGATGGTGAATTTATGTTTATTACTCTATGAATTATTATTCATAGCTTCAGAATGTTTTAGTTAGTAAGCTGTATAAATTAATTAATGATATTCGTGAATAGAAAACAGAAAAATTGTTAATCTACATGTTATGGTATCTGGTAAAGTGGCCACTGTGGTTACCTGCTTGAAGTTACTTGTCTATACAAAAATTGGTACAGTAAAGTCAGGATACTTTATGCCACCACGGGTAACTTTGCACCATTAGATTATTTCGTTCTCTGTTGGAATTCAAGTATATAAGTCGCTCTAAAGTATTGTTTATTATTAAATCTATGAATGGCGAAAGCTTCAACAATTTGCAAACTCTGCGAACCTTCACTTATACAACAAAAATATGTAGTGCAAAGTAACCCCAAAATTAAGCAAAGTAACCCCGCTTTACGGTAGCTATAACTGCATCCGTGAGGCATTTGTAAGGACTAAGGGCCGATATTATAAACCTCTTTCGAATGACAACCAACTGCTATCTCCATAGAAAAGCATTGTGAGCAGTTGGTTGTCACTCGAAAGAGGTCTATAGATACGGCCCTTAGGAAGTTTACGCACACTTTCAGGACAGCCAGTACAGAACATGTGTTTTATGTAACATCATAACCAATGAGGAAGAGAATGAAAATAAAAAACTTAGCTAAATGTATTAAGGTAACTGCATAACTGATTTGACCAGATTGCCTAGAGTGAAACAATTTTTTTATATTAATGACAAATACATTTTAAAGTTATTTTACAATTTCGACGGGAAATTATTTTCAGAATACATTCAAGATACGCCAAGACATTACCAGTACCCATCTCCTTAAGAGGACGTGGTACATAATTCAACGCTAAAACATTAATCTATGATCTTTGAAAGAACTGTGCAATGGGAGTGCATGACTGGATTTATTTACTTGGACATACTCCATTGCGAAATAAATGACTGTCAAAAGAAAACTAAAAATAATACAAGAAAACATAAATAAGCAGAGTATGCTTTAGTCATCAGGATACATACACAACATGAAATTCCAAAACTGTAAACTGGTCAGTTAAAAGGAACAAACAGAAAATAAAAGAAATAACAAGAATATAAAAATAGCTAAGTTGACATGCGACACAACGATGAGTCGAAACAAAAACACAAACAGAAATACAGCAAACAACACAACGATGAGACTAAGCAAAACACAAAGATGTCGGACACAAACTAAAAAAACAACAAACGACACAAATGATGAGACAAAAAAACACAGTAGTTTTCCAAACAGTCAGTATTAACGACGTTTCGGGAACTGGAATCTGTTCCCGTCATCAGGTAGACACACAGGGTTCAGGAACACGAGTGCGACTGATGAATCTATAACTGTAGGTTTCATGAAGCCAATTTGCGAAAATTAAACAACAGCAATAATAGACAATAGTTTTAGCCAAACGTTTTAAACAAAATTGTTTTCAGTTTTACAAACTTCTGAGGCATTTAACTGCGGCGCAATAGATCACGCGTAGCGAATTAGTAATTCTGGATAAATATTTACTCATAAAGTTGGCATACACCATTATCTAGGATTGTCATTGATTATTTTGTTCATATTGGCTTCGAAAAAGCGTAGAAATGTTTAAGATGGCGCACGAACATTGTTGCAGCGTGTTAGGGAAAAATGTATTCAAGAGATGTAAAGCTACGATTTTGTGACGAAAATAATTTTTCACCATTTGGTTTCAATGCCTTACATGCAGCTCTGCTTCATTGTCAGTGATTGGATGTTCTATCTCTCACTTGTCTTAGTCTTCCACGGGCAAATTACATAACGTATCGCGTCACAATAGTTTTAATGTGATTAGTGCAGTCCACGGTCGTAGAAGAACAGGTCTGGACACTCACCTGGAAACTTGACCCCCTTGTTGTTTGGCTGTAGTTCACCAAGTTACCGAGAATATTGTGTTTTATTGGAGCAGCAGTTAGAGCGGTCGAATTCAAACTCCGCCCACTTCCTTTCCACTAAGATAAACAATTTATCAAAACGTATTTTTTATCAATTTATAAAATACTTCATCGTTCACAAATTTAAGAAAAGGCTCCAGCAATCTTTATTTACTTTATAAATTTAACAATGGAAAAAAAGTCGACGGAGTTTGAGTCCGACCGCCCGGAAAACAGCGCCAAAAAGCACACCATTCTCAATAACTTGGTGAACTACAGCCAAACAATAAGGGTGTCAAGCAAAATACATTGTTAGATAGGCGAGTGTCCAGACTTGTTCTTCTACGACCGTGGTGCAGTCAAATGAATGACGTGACTGAACAAAGACACGCTGCCAGTTATCACGAAGCAGAGTTACCGATGTGAACGTATGATATTGCAATAAAATGGTACAAAAATATTTTCGCAACAAACTCGTGAATTTACATTTAAGTAATAAACGCCTGAACTGATATACCGATTGTGACTATAACGCAGTGACTTTTCACGTATTATATCTATCCGGATTCGATTTCCGGCTTGGCCGGAGCTCGATATTCGTATGTTTGTAACGTGACCAATGTTGCCGTGGGCTTTCTCGGCGTACTTTCGTTTCCTCCGCTTCCTGAATTCCGTCGCATTTCCACCGTAGAGCTTCATTCAATGTCCTCCTTCAGGGTTAGTCATTCGCCCACAGACAGCCAGTCAGAAGATTTAAAATATACAGTGTAATGCCTTGACCTCGGGTAACCCCACCACGTGATATTTATTATTTAATCAAAGAAGATTTTAAAAAAGTAGTAGACTCAATAAATTAATATAATCACTCTTACATAATCAGTAAACTTACTTGTCTCTTCAGTGAGTGGCAATGGTAAAATTTCCCTTATAATACTGAAACCCGCATGCCTCAGCACAAACCTCATCTTAGTTTAACCGTGTCTGCTGTATCAGTTTGTGACAGAAACAACGTGTGTCCTACTTAATCGTTTATTTGGACAGTGTTTGTAAAGTGTTGAAAATTCGTGCGTATGGGCTGAACTGTGGGATATGTGCCTGATACGTTTGTTTACCTTACTGAAAGAAGAACTTCTAATATATATTTATCAACCGAGTGAAACTAAAAATCGCATAATGAGAGAGCTGCAGTTAATTACACATTATTCTGTCATAATAAATTGACACACGGACACTATAATCTTAATACATAAAATGAAGTGTCCTGACACACTCACTCACTCACTCACTCACTCATCAACGCACAGCCCAAACCGCTGGACCTAGAACCATGAAATTTTGAGGGAAGCTTCCTCTTGCCCCGTAGGCATAAACTAAGAATAGATTTTTCGAAATTCAATAACTGAAGGGGTGAAAAGGGGTGAAATGTGTTTTCAAAGAATCCCTGATATCTCATTAACCGGGAAAGCTATCATAAGTTTTTTAACTTCAACATGTTGCCCAAGGAAATACGTATTTGCGAATTTTTCAACTTTGCGAAATTCGAAAATTAAGGGGGTGAAAAGCCGTAAAATGTGTTTTTCATTAATCCGTAATTTTTCCTAAACCATTTCAGATATTGATGTGATTTTTTCTTTAAAACGATGCTTAAGTAACTATCTAAAAATAATTTTAAAATTGTTCGAAATTCGTCCTTGAAAGCTCGTTAAAAAAATATAACCTGAATTTAATTAATCCCACTTGTCTTCTAAACCAGTGGAAATATTGAAATAGTATTCTGCTTTAAAATAAATCTTACGTAAATATAAAAAAAATAATTTCAATGATTTTTCGAAAATCGTCCTTGAAAGCTGTTAAAAAATAAAACGTGTTTTCAAATAATCATCTGTACCGCATTTGCCCGTTTAGATATCGAGGTTATTTTTTGATAAGAATGAAGCTTATGTAAATATCTACAAATCAAATTCAGGATTTTATAAAATTCGAAAATTAAGGATGTGAAAAGCAGTAAAATGTTACAGTCTCCCGAAAAAAGAGAATGATCACGGAGAAATAATTCAACAGTTGTTTGTTTCTGCCAACCTACTCATAAATAAAACCTCTTTGAGCAGTAGCCTGTACGTACGAAAGAATTATCACGGTCTGCCTTTAAGAGGGCGTGGTACATAATTCAACGCTAAAATCATTAATCTTGAAGCCAGTTTGCGAAAATTTAACAATAGCAATCCTAGACAATAGTTTTAGCCAACGTTTTAAACAAAATTGTTTCCAGTGTTACGAACTTCTGAGGCACAATCTCTGACGCCGGGACTTCGTGCATTTAACGAGAGAGAGAGATCACGCGTAACGAATTCTGGATAAATATTTTCTCATAAAATTGGCAAATATCATTATCTAGGATTGTCATTGAGTATTTTATACATATTGGCTTAGAAAAAAAGGTGTAGGAATCAATTTGAAGTTTCCAGCGTTTACTAATCTACCACACACTCTTGAGCATTCAGTCAGGTATTGTATAAAGTATGTGTTTTGTGGGAGGGGTGGGGTTACGGACTCGTATCCCATGCAAGACTTTGCGATGGGAATTACACTGACATCATAAGGGCATATTGCGTGCGCTATTTGCATTGAGCTAAGGCGATTTATAGTTCACTGTTACTGAGTACGATAGCAGTTAAATGCCTTCATCACATATTTTATCCAGAGTTATTGTTTGCATTACATAATTTCACGCGGGCAAAGCCGCAGCCGGGCAGCTAGTAATGAATATTTGGCGAAGTGGCAGTATTATATAGTATCTCCTTTTCGTCGCTGTCTCGAGGAAGTATAGTTTTGTATTAGCTTTCGTAGTGTTTTAATTAGACTCCTCATAAAAGTTTTTAACGGTTCTGCGGTGTTATGAAGGTTTTTATTTCCTCAGTTTCCCGGTATTCTTACTCATTCCTTATCGCAAGACTTTATCCAGAACCTACAAAAGGCACTTTTTAAAGATACCAAGTCCTGGACATTGTGCCTTTTGTTAATGACAAATTATACAGACATTACAATGACATCGTGATTCTCTGTTTTAAGGGGGATGGTGCGCCAAAACAGTGAATTTTCGCGATTTTCGACATAACTTTTTCCCCTCGCTTATTATCGAAAATCAAGGTTCGACAATCCGGAAATGATACTTTGTACAACTTATTACATTAGTACATAGTCACAGACTTTTATTTATGGAGCAGTGATGGCAGATAGGAAAAAGAGACATATGTTTCCTATCTGCCAACAGTGCTCCAAAGATAAGAAAGTCTGTGACTATTTAATAAAGTAAGAAGGTGTACAAAAGTGTAATCTACGGATTGTCGAGCCTTGAGTTTCTATTATGAGCGAGGGGAAAAAGTTATGCCGAAAATTGTGGAAATGCTCTGCTTTGGCGCTCCATCCACCTTAAAGAATACTGTCAGTTTGCAAGTAATGAATATTGCTATCATATTTAAAATAGTTTATGTACGTGACGTGTGTCTGTAGACAGACTTTGTAAACAAATATATTGATATCTGTACTTCAATGATTTTGACAGTTGCAATGCAGTCAACGCGCCAATTTTAGGTGCATGCGCACACTGTTAAAATTTTCCGTAAATTCACGGAAATATTTACAGAAAAGCACCGTAATTATACGGAAGTGTCTTCCGTAATTTTTTGTTTACGGAAATTTGTCCGTATTGCGAGTTTACGGATGTTTGACCATAACTTTCTATACATTCATGGAAGTATGTTTTTACAATTTTAAAGCATATTTTATAACGTTTCTTTGAAAAAAAGTGGTACTAATAATCACTATGAATCCTGGAGTTAATGTGCATGCACAATTGTGCTAAACGAAAAAAAGACAAGACAAGCTAAGGTAACAGAAGTTAAGTGCTGCTTCATGGTTGCCAACACTTTGCCGCGAAGAGAAGAGTAATTCAGTATCGCGCATGGACAAAGGGCCGAACAGTCCAGTAAGTGACTGAATGAAATGTTCCGAGTAGTGACTATGTGGGCGTTGTGGCCCAAATGGAAGCAAAGCCGGCATAACGTGTATTAGAATAGCATTATTTTCCCCTCCCCCGGGTGCTGCTATTGACCTAAAGGGCCATTAGGGGGGCATGTCCTTGGCTGGAATTGGTTGTTGGGGTCTTTCAGTATGAATAGCACCTAAGTGCCATGATGTCTGTGATTGGCTGAGGGCTTAAGCCCCGCCCTAGGAGGGGTCGGGTGGGTGAGTGAGGGGGTATTGGGAAGTGAGGGGGGAGGGGAAGTGAGGGGGATGGAAAGTGAGGGGGGAAGTGAGGGGGAGGGGACCCTTTTGGTACAAGTTATGCCTAAACACCATGAGGGGGAAGTGGATGTCTGCCCCCTCTCATGCAACCTATGCTTGTACTAGCCTGTCTCTACCCTTATAGCATACCTCTCCCTGCAATAGCCCCCCTCTCCTTATGATATACCCCTATCCTGTCTTGAAGCATACCCCTGTAGCCTCTTTTGCCCCCTCACTTTCCTTATGACATACCCTTCTAGCCTACCCCACTCAATGGCTACACACATCTTATATTCTCCTCGCTTCATCACAGCTGAAAAAAATCGCACCTGTTCTCTGCGTTTCGCGCTAATGGGTTTGAACCTTTAAAGTTATTTATTTCTATAGAATAAAATCTTCTCATAATGTAACTAATGAAGTTCTCTAAATTCAGGATGTCAAATACTGAAGTTGTCTCCTATAAAGTTGATATCTTAACACTTGTTCATAATTTGTCACTGTGGTACAATGGTTAGAGCTTCTGCCTGGCAACTGTATGGTCTGGGGTTCGAATCCCAGCAAGTATGCAAAAAATTTCATGTTACTGTGCAAATAGTATATTATGTTTACGACTTACATTATTGTTGTTGAAGAATCTGTTTCCATGTTGTTTAGTAGTTTTTTTTTTTTCACTAGCATGTACCAAGGTTCCAATAATCTATGCCAAAAATATTATGCTTTACATAAAATTGCTTTATGGATATAAGGTACTAGGTGGTGTTGTGTTTGCAAAATACATTTTCATATATTATATTATGAATTTTTCAATATCATATACCAACACTATACTAATAACTACTTAAGACGTTATGTTTCATGTGCCATTATTAGAAGGAAAGTTACTTCATTTGCAATAAAATACCAAATCCACTAACTTTATTAATTTCTAAAAATAAAGACAAAATCGTATATATGTGAATTTTGTTTCATATTATTCCATACACAATATACATTAAAATTTTCCATTATTGATAATCTGTTTCATTCCCAGATCCACTATAGTAAGTTTTTTGTTGTTTCCCAACAAACTACTCTCATGAACAGCATTTTGCAAATTTCTGATTCATTCAGAAATCCTCAGCGTAATATTTTGAATTTTTGTAAAAGTGGTAAAAAAGTACAGGAAAGAAATGGAAAACTGAACAACTTTTTAAAATACAAAAATGGGTCACTGGAAATGTTTTTAATGTTTTGTGTTACATAGCCCATGACATGTTATTTCACTTAAGTTAGTCAATTGGTTTTCACTATTGGCATAGCAACGTAACATGCAAATTTTGACTTTCACGCACCGTTATTAAAAAAAAAAAAACTATAAAATCTAATATTGCACTGTAAGAGGAAACTGACTCTTAAGTATCGTCTACAAAACTAGCACTTATGCTTAAAAAATATAAAATTATGATTTTATCGCAATTGAGCACCCTGAAGTGACGATTAATATATTTACTCTCTATTTAGAGCCATTTGATCAATATATGTGTAAAATATCAATAATGTATAAACAATGTCTAAACTTATGTAACATTAACACACGTTTTTAAACTAAGCTAACTGTGTTGAAGCTATGTAAATCAGTGACAAAGAAATCGCACATAAATTAAAAGTGTGACAATATTAAATTTTTATTTTTAGCATAGTAGGCTACTAAGGTAAAAATAATATATGTTTTTCTTTTTTTGTACCAGTGTCATGCGAGAATTAGAATTCCACTTTGTTTTGCAGGATCGAAATGGAAGAAGCATCGGCGAATAATAACGCCCACATTTCACTTCAAAATTCTGGAAGATTTCGTAGATGTATACAATTCCAATGGCAAGAAAATGGTCCAGAAGCTGCAGTCGAAGATAAATGGCCCAGAATTTGACATATACCCATATATTACTCTCTGTGCTCTTGATATAATTGCAGGTGATTTTAGCAATAGGCCATGTGCAACAGTTAAATTAGTTTAACTAAAATATCAGAATACTACAGTAACTTTAAGCTATTAACTTTATTTATTTATTTTTAGAAACTGCAATGGGAATTTCCATTAATGCCCAAGACAATGAAGATTCTGAATTTGTACGCGCTACTAGAGAGTAAGTTAATAGAAAATTAATCTACTTTGTACTACTACTATAGACAATCAAGCAGTACGTATTTGCAAACATACTACAATATGATATTATTAAAATATAATCTTACTAAGGAAATCTAAATTGCCAGTTGTACGATTAAACAAAGCATAAAATATTCGTAGAATATGCGTTTTTCTTCTAAAAATAACATATTAGTATAACGTCACTGATTAAGGAGGGGGGGGGGGAAGTAATTTTTTTTATTTTGTTTTTGCTTCGATATGTTGTTAACGTTATTGTTAAGACCTAATTCATAAATAAAAAATATTCAAAAAATTGTTAATAAGTAAAAAACTAAGATTTAAAAAAATAATTTTTATTGAAGCCATTTTAGCAATTGCTTCAACTGGGAAAGTACCGTATTTTTCCCATAAAATTAAATTTTCTAGTTCAGTCGAGTAGTAAACTATGCCATGTCCACATTACTGTGTATTTATGTAGTAATATAATACTTTAAAATTGAGTTTATTTTATAGTATGCCGTTAGGTCACAAATGTGTCTCGGTTACCGCAATGTTTGCACATAACTCAAAGAAAACCTCATTGTGACATTCTGAAGTATTTCTAGAACACAAAGCTACTAACAGATTCTCTATCCGTGTACTGTGTGACGAACAGGATGATTTGCCATATTGTATTGCGTAATTGTCTCTGGTTATATGGTTGGCCACTAAAATGTCGCTGAATAGTGCTGCACTCTACCATGAATGAGGGAACTATCACAGTCCAGGCAGATAAGTCGTTGGAGCTGGTAGGAAGTGAACTATCGAAATAACTCCTCTCCCTATGCCAACCTGCGAAATATTAATATTTTAGCAAGCACTAAAATTATTTTAGCATGCGTGATTGGTACTGATACTGGGACTAGCCACCCCCCACCACTCTAAATTCGACCATAAAATAAGGAAGTCACTGTAACATGGGAGTGACTAAGATTAATTCTACTACAGGTTAGAAACAAAATACGTTTTCTTATGGGAGAGCTTGATACAGGGAAAATTTCTGCCACTAGTTTCGCTTCGATCGCTAAGAGACCAGATAAATACGAAATCGTAGTAAAATTAAATTTAAATGAACGTGGAAATTATATTTGTCATTTAATTTAATTTTAAAGTGAAAAGAAACCAATTTCGCGTTTTAAATTATCAACTAAATGTAACTTAAAATTCAGGAAAGCTCGGTGATTGGTCAGTTTGGTGCATTAGCGATACCAGCGCTCAAGTGGCAGATATTTTCCCTGTGCCAAACTTATAACATTGATCTTTCTAACCTGTAGTAGAACTAACCTTAGGAGTGACGTCTCTGTCTCCCTTATGTACTCTGTGGTCGACACGACGTGATTCCTCAGCGCCGCGCACGTAAATGCTACAATAGTCATTTAAAATTTTTTTCTAATGCATATCGCATGTATGGTTCCTAACATGATACGATTTCAAATGAAAAATAAATGGCTCTTAATTATTTATTTTCTGATGGCTGTCAAGGAACTGCAGCAACATACTAATAAATACGTTAAATATGAAAAAAAAAAAAAAAAAAAAAAAAAAAAAAAAAAAAAAAAAAAAAAAAAAAAAAAAAAAAAAAAAAAAAAAAAAAAAAAAAAAAAAAAAAAAAAAAAAAAAAAAAAAAAAAAAAAAAAAAAAAAAA